>PVKV010011752.1:0-69074 GCA_004027835.1 Alouatta palliata | reverse complement strand
AAACCCCGTCTCTACTAAAAATACAAAAAAATTAGCTGGGCGTGGTGGCGCGCGCCTGTAGTCCCAGCTACTTGGGAGGCTGAGGCAGGAGAATTGCTTGAACCCGGGCGGCGGAGGTTGCAGTGAGCCGAGGTCGCGCCACTGCACTCCAGCCTGGCGCCTGGTGATGGAGTGAGACTCTGTCTCAAAAAAAAAAAAATAAACCCCCAACACACCTGGCCTTCTAGCCTTTTTCTCTGTTTTAAGCCTAGTGTATATCTAAGTTTTGATTTAACATAAAAGCACAAGCATTTCCTCTTGGTATTTTTTTTAAAAAAGCTGATAAGCACCATTTTTTTAAAATTTATTTTTTATTTCAATAGGTTTTTGGGGAACAGGTGGTGTTTAGTTACATGAATAAATTCTTTAGTGGTGATTTCTGAGATTTTGGAGCACCCATCACCCAAACAGTGTGCACTGTCCCCAGTGTGCAGTCTTTTATCCCTCATCCCCCTCTCACCCTTTCCCAAGTCCCCAATGTCCATTTTTATCATTCTTGTGCTTTTTTGTCCTCACAGCTTAGCTCCCAATTATGAGCGAGAGCATACAATGTTTGGTGTTCCATTCCTGAGCTGCTTTACTTAGAATAATAATCTCCAGCCGGTGTAGTGGCTTATGCCTATAAACCCAGCACCTTGCAAGGTCTAGGCTGGTGGATCACCTGAGATCAGGAGTTTGAGACCATCCCGGCCAACATGGCAAAACCCTGTCTCTACCAAATAATAATAAAAATTAGCTGAGTGTGGTGGCACACACCTGTAATCCCAGCTACTAGGGAGGCTGAGGCAGGAGAATTGCTTGAACTCAGGAGGCAGAGGTTGCAGTGAGCTGAGATCGCACCACTGCACTCCAGCTTGGGTGACAGAGTGAGACGCTGTCTCAAAAAAAAAAAAAAAAAAAAAAAAAAGAATAGTCTCCAATTCCATCCAGGTTGCTGTGAATGCCATTATTATTATTACTTTTATTTTTATGGCTATTATTCCATGGTACATGTATATCACATTTTCTTTATCCACTCATTGATGGACATTTGGGCTGGTTCCATATTTTTGCAATTGCAAATTGATAAGCACCAATTTTTAATAGAAACAAAATTCTTCTTAGAATAGATGTGCCATAAATTATTTAGTGTTTTAAATTATGGCATTTACCTTGCTTCCAATTATTAAAAGTTGTGCATTAGCAAGCATATTTATGTACATAGATTTCTGAAATAGTAAGTCTATCCTTGAAACTATTTTACAGACTGTAAAACTGAGACTCGGGAGTTCTGTGTTTTTTTATGAGTGTGCCTTGTGTTTTCCTTAAGTAGAAAGCCCAGCACCCTGAGTACTACTTGTCACTCTACTCTTTTCTTCCCCGTCAGCTCTAGAGTTCCCTAAAGCCAGTGAGTTATATTTTGTATCCTCACTAACCAAGGCAATGTTTGGCTGATAGAAAGTGCTTAATAGACGGTAGTTAACTGAAACAGTGCCTCATTTATGTCTAAAAGAGGTGTACCAATTTTCAATATTCCTTGCATTTCCACCAAATCCTAGAAGATATTGAGAAGATCAATAAAGCCAACCCAAAAAGGCAGCCTATTTTAGGAGGTGAGAAATGTGTCATTGTGTTAGTTTGCAAGTGAAACGTATAAGAAGATAAACTAGTCACAGGTGCCCTCTTGAATGTTTGGAGATTGGAGGTCTCATAACATTGGACAGTTGTGAGCTGTGACCCACCCAGCTTCTGCAGGGAGCCTTCCCTGACTGCTTCAGTATTCCTGGGCCTTTTTACTTAAGTTCAAAAGTGTCTTCCCCAATCAGATACCATAACACTGAAACAGTCTGCCCCGCGGTACCGACATGCGGCCAATGGCTGGGAAAGGTGAACCTTGGTTTGCTGCTGTAGTTGGACAGCCATGCTCTCAGCTTCTCTGCCCTGGGTCACAGTCCATTAGATTTCCTCTCAATCTTCACCCTGGATTTTGTCTGCTGGTTTTGTCTTTTCTCCTGATGTCTGAACTCAAGATTTTCTGGATTTCAGCCTACTTGATCTATATCACAATGAAGCAAATCCAACAGGTCTGAGTCTGAATCCTGGCTTTGCCATTTACTAACTGCTTGGCCTTTGTGAAGTGATTTAACTCTCTGGGTCTCAGTTTCATGATCTGCAAGATAGTTTCATGATTATGAGAAAATCAAATGAGCTCTTACATGTAAGTATTCAATGAATAGAAGATTTTGCTCTTATTATTTTATAAGGAATTTGGTCATAGTCACCTTGTGATTTTTTAAATTTTCACTACCTTGAGTAGAAACTTTCAACCTAGCCTCCACCTTTTTGCTTCATCTCCAAATTTAAACCCTACCTTCTCACCAGTTGCATCTACCCTGCTTCCCAGGTGTGTATTAAGCCTGCTTTTGTACCATGTGAGTTTTATATTTGGTTTCTACTTGTTTCACCCATGTGAGGTTAGCCTCCCTAGTAAAGACTCATGCAACTGAGAGTAGGGACTGTCTTCTGCTTCTGCTCCTGCAGGAGCTGGATGTTGGCCAATGAGATCCTAGGTCATATTCATTGATTAACTGGGTTAAGAGTTCTTCAAGGGAGATTAAACGATTTCCCCTCTTAATTTCATATTAATGATCTGGTTTAAATTTCTTAATCTTTTTGAAATCAAAATGAAGTTCGATAACTAAGACTTCTTTCAAGGATTAAATTCAGCCAGGCTAGAACTGGGTGTTCCTTTTCTCTTCACCAAGTCTGCATTGCTGCCCTGCTTCTTAATACTTCTTTCATCTCTTATTTCTTGACAGGGATTTGTATTTTTCATGCTGTCTCATTCAGTTTTCTCAGTGACCCAGTGGGTTATTCCTGTTTTACAGACAAAGAAGCTGAGGTTCAGGGTGAGTAAATAACTTGGCCAAAGTTATTCAGTAAATAGGAGAGCAGGAGTTGTAAGTCCTGTCTTTGTGATTCCAAAGCTTAGACTTTGCCTATCGTAGGTTGTCTTTGAATCTCAACTTTATTGTTTATAAAACAAAAATAAAAATGCCCTACTTATCACATCAGATAGTTGCGAAGGCCTAACAAAAGTCAGTCTGTGTGGCGGTGAAGGCAACGTGTCTGAGGTCCTAGACCTGGACAGTGCTGGGGAAGAGCAGCTGAGATTAGAAGTTGCCAGACCAAGACACGTGCTGTTCACAACTCCGTAGTTCACCTCTGCGTCTTGAGTAATGAGGATATCTACATCAAGCTTGGTAAAATGCAGGGCCACCAGGATGGAGACCAAGTGGGAAGTGACCCTAGAACTAGAAGTTTACAAAAGTAAAGTGATGCAAACTGGTCGAAGATGGGCCCCAGTCTGCCTAAGAGATGCCCCATTCTCTAATGAGGGGAGGCTGAAGATAATTAAAGAAACCTTCTCTGTACGGAATGATTAATGCATTGTCTGTAGTTATGCTAAAATGAGCTGCGTAGTCAACTTTAAAAAGTGAAGTAGGTGAATCTATGATGGCCAGTTAGTGGCTGCATGAACTCGGGGCAAGTTCTTCATCTTCTTAGGACCTCAGCTTCTACAGCTGGAAAAAGGGCTTCTTGTGAGGGCTAAATTGAATAATATGCGTGAAATATCTTACCATGTGAGACTTACGCATCTTCAAAAGTAGCGCTTAACAGGGACTCTCAATGCACTGACATCCAAGTCAATAATGGAAGCCTCCCAAGGTTAAGAAGAGCAGAAGCCATTGGGATGGAGACCAATTCCTTGTTGAGATGTTGGTATTCCCAGTGTTTGGAGTAGTCTAGCTGCTTGCTTTCCAGAATGGAGCCTGAACCCAGCTTATCCTTATTTGGGGCCACAGATAAGGGTGTGGGTGACCCACCACAGATATACTCTGAAAGTGGCAAACCACTGTTCTGGGTGAAATTCCAGGACATTTCAGGGGAGTCTTCACTTCCAGTTTGAGTGGTAATCACCAAGTCTGACAAACTGCGTGTTGCAGAAGGAAATTCTATTAGCTTTCGGGCCCCTCTTTGAAACCTCTGTGGGTTGGCTGACTCCTTTTTTGATTTTGAAAATGAGCAGAAACATTTGCAGATCAAGCCACTGCTTTCTTGAAATGTGCATAGTAAAATATTTGGCTCTTCCCTGCAGGACAGGGGTGAGCACATTGCTGGGGTCTCCGGCTGGACTGTGTTTGTTCTGTCAAGGGCTGTGGCATCAGCATCCTGGGAGGGCGTTTGCCAAAATAACTCATAAAATAATTGAATCTCCTTTTCTCCCCCACAAGGGTAAGTTGCACAATTCCCCTCAACATGCTTTTAAGCACATTCAGGTCACACATACGAAGGGATTTGGAAGTGGAAAGCATAAGTCAGCTGGGAAGGAAACAGTTCTCCTTCTTCCTGAGTGCATGAAGTAGATGAAGCACTTCCTGGGGCTTTTGCAAAGCAAAGAAGAATAAATACAGAGGCCTCTGGGCCATGGTGGGAGATGCAGAGGAAATGAGGGTACATGAGGCCCTGCGTGGGTGCAGCCTGGAGCGGACACACTGTGCAGGAAGCCATAGGACTCAGATGGAATCAGAAGCAGCCTGTCCCCAGGCTTCATGTGACCGTGATGGGGAACAAAGTTGTGCCACGGTGAGCACCAGGCACTGGCCTTGCTGGGAAACCAGCCTTGTGATTGAGGCTGCGAGGTTTCCTCTCCTGCCTCCTGCTTGGAGGTGGGTTGGGGTGGAGGGAGTACAGAATGCCTAAGAGACAGGCAGGGACCCCGGGCCACCTCTGTCCCTTTCCTTGGTGGGAGGACTGTTCCATGCCAAGGCCTCTTCAAGGGCAGATGGCAAAGTGATTAATCCGTTTCCCAGTGCCTGGAGCATGGCTGGCCTTCTGGGGGGCACATCTGCCTGCTGGACACTGGCAACACGCCCTCCCAGGCACTGGGGAAGGAACAAGAATCTGCTTCTTGGGAATCAGCAGGCCTAACCTCTAGGGCTCTAGGCTGACAGTGGCTCTCCCTCTGAGACTAGGTCTCTTCTGTATGGAAGGGGTCAATTCCCTCTACTAGTTTTTAGGGTTGCACTGCAGGATGAATGCCCTCATGTGTCAGCACCTCAGGCAATGCCTGGCAGATAGCACTCAAAAGTTAGTTCTGTTCTTCCCTCTTCCATTTCTAGGTTTTCCAAACCCTCTGAAAATTATTCGATCATAGGAAAAATGAACGTAGCGTGGGCGTCCAGACTGAGTGTCTGAATTTTCACGCAGGATTTTGTCTTTCCCAGCCTCATGACCTTGAGCAAGCTACTTGCCTTCCCAAGCTATCTGGGGCTCCCCGAGAAGCATCACAGAGTACTAGCCCTGGTCTGGCCCCTAACACCACACTTCCTGTATTTTTTTTGTTTTTATTTTTTTGAAACAGAGTTTCACTCTTGTTGCCCACACTGGAGTGCCATGGTGCAGTCTCGGCTCACTGCAACCTCTGCCTCCTGGGTTCAAGCGATTCTTCTGCCTCAGTCTCCCAAGTAGCTGGGATTACAGGTGCCCACCACCACGGCTGGCTAATTTTTGTATTTTTAATAGAGATGAGGTTTCGCCACATTGGCCAGGCTGGTCTTGAACTCCTGACCTCAAGTGATCTGCCCGCCTTGGCCTCCCAAAGTGCTGGGATTACACACACTGCTTGTATTTTAAATCTGGCTCTTCATTGGTGAGTTGGGCAAATTACTTAACCTCTTTCTGTCTCTTTCCTCAGCTGTAAAATGAAAATAATGGTTCCTGCCTCATAGGTTGTTATGGGGAATTAGAAGAATTAATACTTGTAAAGTGCTTGGGAGTGCTATAAAAGTCTCAGCTATTATTTCTTCATCTGCAATATAAAATGAGAATAATGCTGCCAACCTTGGTCATTTGATAGATATAAGCTATGGACTAAAAAGTCAGAAACACCTTTGAAGTCTATAGAGCACTCTACACATGTGAGTCACTGTTTTATCATCCTCGGGATCTTCCACGGGCCCCTTCCCTCATCATCTGCTTCTTTGGTCAGAATGGTGACTCCCTGTTTTGTGCTCCCATGAATTTCTATTACAGCATCTGCAAATCTTACTGGCCTTTTTGTTTACATGTCTGAGTTGGTGTTATGGGACTTTTCCTTAGTTCAGCTAAAGACAGGGTCCTTGTTACATGGCCATGAAAGTTTAGGCTTGAGGACAATTTAGAGGGTGAGTAAGGCAGGGTTTTATTGGGCGGAAAGCAAGAAAAGGGAAAACAGGCTGGGCATGGAAAACAGGCTCACACCTGTAATCTCAACACTTTGGGAGGCCGAGATGGGCAGATCACGAGGTCGGGAGATCAAGACCATCCTAGCTAACATAGTGAAACCCCATGTCTACTGAAAATACAGAAAAAAAGTTAGCTGGGCATGGTGGCATGTGCCTGTAGTCCCAGCTACTCAGGAAGCTGAGGCAGGAGAATCCCTTGAAGCAGGGAAGCAGAGATTGCAGTAAGCCGAGATCACGCCACTACACTCCTACACTCCAGTGTGGGAGACAAGGAGATGACAGAGTGTACTTCTTGAATGTGGGCTTCCTGCCCTGCAGATTTAATCCCAGGTACCACCCAGGAAGACGAGGAGCCAGGCTCCTCCCTGCTGCAAACGTGCAAACTTCTGTGGCTCCTCCCAGCGCCTGCTCCTCCCAGCGCCCACTCCTCCCAGTGCACAGGCTGGGTGGAGTTTCTCTGGAGACCTCATCCCACCTGGCTGTCTCCTTGGGGGAACACTCCTTGTGCTGAAAGAATGCATCCAATTTGGCCCTGTTTTCCCAGCGCCTAGCCAGGGCAGTGCAGTAAATATTGTGGAATGAGTGCAGAACTTGAGAGGAACCTAAGGAAGCCCAGGACACCCTTTCCCACAGCTCTGGACCTTGTTGCTGCTTCTCTCTTCTAGTTAGCAGTGGTGAGTGCTATGAGGGAGTGGCACATAGTGTCATCGGAGGGTATGGCAGGGAGATTTTATTTGCTTAGAGAGAAAGTCACAAATCAGCAATGAGCTGAGGGCAAGTCGGACTCAAACAGATACAACGAATATCCAGGACTGTGCAGGGGGACATGAAGAGAGCCCTGGAGAAAACTCCAGGAATGTCAACAGTTCAAGGTGGTATTAAAAGAGGAGCCCACAGTAGAGAGAAACATGGTTGGGCAAGGGAGAGACTTGGGAGAAAGATACCTCAAATGCTAAAGAAAAAGAGCTTGGTGTAGCTTGAAATGTTTCAGGGAGATCACGCAGAACAGTGCAATGAAAAATGCCCATTGGTATAGACAATCACGTGACTTCAAAGGGAGCGATGTGTTTGAGAAGTCTAGCTCAGATCCAGATTGACTGGAAGGGAACTGAGAGGTTGTTGAGGAAGTGGAAATGTTCATGGTGGACTACATTTCTAGAAACCTAGCTATGCAAGCAAACAGGGAGGAGGTAATGGTTACAGCAGAATCTGTGGTCAAGGCGTAGTTCCAGCTCACTGTCACCCTGGCTGGAGTGCATCGGCATGATCTCAGCTCACTGCAACCTCTGCCTCCTGGGTTCCAGCAATTCTCCTGCCTCTACTTCCCAAGTGGCTGGGGCTACAGGCATGTGCCATCACGCCCAGCTAGTTTTTGTGTTTTTAGTAGAGATGGGATTTCACCATGTTGGCCAAGCTGGTCTCGAACTCCTGACCTCAAGTGATCCGCCCTCATCAGTCTCCCAAAGTGCTGGGATTACAGGTGTGAGTCACCACACCTGGCCCTAGTATAGTGTCTTTTAATAAGTACGGAATATTTGTGGAGTGTGTTTTTCAATCCAATCTTGGGCTAATGCAGGCATTAAATGACCAGCAAAGAAGAGAATGACTATTCAGAAGAGAGCAGCATCAGTACAATATTATGGTATAGGATAAAGGGGCTGACTTTGGAATAGAGGCCTGGGTCTCCTTCCTCTGAATTGGGAGGAAAGATGGTGAGGTTGGGGACAAATACAGATTAGTTTTAAAGACTCAAGACAGGGAGTTGAGGGAGTTAATTTCTTGCAGTCTCAATTTTCTCAGTGAAATTTGAAAAGGTTTTATCTGCTGAGATAGGGTAGCAGGGGTGTGGTAGGGGCTGGAAGAGGATAGGGTACTGCTTTGCAATATTCAACAAGAACAGTGACATTGGAGGGCACGGGGCATCTGCAGCAGGATCTCCGAGCCACCACGAGGGGTCGACTGAGTTTGGAGACCTCAGTCCTGAATGACATGAAGATTAATGTTTGTGTTATTAAACAGTAGTCACACATCAGAGGCACTGATGGGATATCTGTCTCATTGGGGTACCTACTCTGGGGTGTCTGGGAGGCCTGAGTTGATCCCTCCCATCACATTTGAGTAGCTGGTTATGAAGTCACCAGCCTCTCCCTCAACTTCTCCTAATAAACCCACTGCAGGGTCTCGGCAAAACTAGAAACGTATTGGGACAGATGCATAGAAGGGTTGGCTTCGATTCCTGCCCTCAAACACGTGATGCAGACATGTTTGCATACAATTGCTTTTCTGTGGGATTGGTGTCAGGACAGGAGCAATTGCAATCTTTTTATCTAGTACAGAAGACAAAACCACTGATTGTTCATTCTTTTTTACTTGCAGTAGAGTTTTTACTGAGTTAAGTTCACTGTCTGCTAAAACTGTATGCAGTCCAGTCTCCATGATGTGGGATCAGTTATTCTGGTTAATTCAAATTAGATGACTGTCTTTAGAAGGCCTTGTTTTAAAATACAGATTTATTTTTATTTAGGTATGGCAAGGTCAACACACCAGGAGATGATTTTTCTTGAAAAGGCAATTTGTTATATTCACATACCCCAAGAGGAGGGGGCACCTCATGCCATGAGGGGCCCAGTGGGGAAACATTGGGATCAGTCAGGAGTCAGAGGGAGAGGAGAAATTGCCGTGAGAGCCTTGATTATGGTTTCTGTGGAAGATACAGGTGGAAGAAACCACCAGTAGGCTTGGGATTAGCTAGTTAGAATAATAGCAGCAGGCTGTGGGGCATAGGGGCTGTCACTTGTTGTCTGGTACCTGGCCCTGAGATGCTAGGGAAGATGGCAAGTGGCCCAGAATGTGAGAACCTGAGCGACAAGGTGGTCGGGGTCTGGGCTCTGGATTCGTTGGTTTGCACTGATGTGTTCCCAGAGGAGTTGTTGACCATCTCTAGAAATTGTCTGACCCTGGGAGGGGTAGTTCCTCCAGGGTCAGCAAGGCACCAAGGTCAAAGTGTCAGAATATGGAAATAAATATTTTGCTAATATAAGCTTGGGAAATACCTGAAGAGTGATGCCTCAAAACCAGGCATTGGCACTCAAATGGCATTTGCTATCTTGCTTTAAGAGCCTCGTTTGGGCAGACGAGGACAGTTTCTATTGTAAAATGACAGGAACATTTGCGTGTTTTCAAGATCAGGCGTGATACCTCAGGACCCCTTGCTTGGCATATGGGAGTATGGGGGTTAAGTGCACAGATATGCCTATCCAATCCATAGTTCTTGGTTGTAGGTTATCAGGGAAGAGAAAAAAGTCTCTTTCACTGTGCACAGAACTCTCAGGATATGGCCCTTCTCTGCTTCACAAAAACCCAAGTCCCTCCTCAACGAGGAAGAGAGAGAGTGGCACAAAGAATTGCCAGGTCAATGGTCCCATCCAAGTCATAGCATTTCCTTTATTTCCTGACTCCTTCAGGTATGTGATACGTTAGCAAGTCCCTGAGTGCACAGATGAGAATAAGATATGCCGTTTGTATCAGAGGGCTCCCCATCTAGTCTGCAGTAGAATTAAGTAAATTAGGTAGTCATTGTGAGGTATCAGCTAAGAGGTTGCAGGGGTGTCACCAAGTCTCAGAGGCTCTTGTTTGTAATGTCACTGAGTTGGTCTTTTGGCCTCACTGTGTGTGGCATTTGACTCCATCATCCCCATACCTCTTTTGACCCCAAGCTGAGTGGACTGACTCTGCAGAGGTGAGGCTCATCCAGGGACTGGACTCTGTTGGTTTAGCTTTGAGGACCTTTTCACAACCAAAGCTGAGATCTAATCTGTGCAAGAGACCTTGTCCCCATCATGGCTCCCTTCCACAGATGTGTGTCAAGGTCTGTGAGCTCTGTTGAGCTTAAACACATGTGTCTGTTTTGGCACTTGGGTCCCTTTAGACAGAGACTGAAAGAACCATTCAGGAGACAGGATCTGATCCGGAGGCACAGGTTTGACTATGGCTGGGAGGTGGGTCCTTCCAGGGACAGAGGACTCATGCTCCGGGGTCTATACAATAGTCGATTCGCTGGGGTCTGTACTACGCTCTCAAACCTATTCACTTTTACTTACTTCCCAGCTGACATTGAGGCCAAAATGACAAGCGTAACAATAAGAACTGGAAAGCGCTGAGAAATAACTATGCTGATGTGAATACTTCTGGAGTAGCCCCTTTATCAACTACAAACCATGTTCAAACTTATTACACCATTAAAGTCTCACAATCACCACCCGTCACATAGGCATGACTGTTTCCCATTTTGCAGAATGGAAGATCAGACCGTTTAGTGGCTTGCTCAAGATCACAGCTAGTAATGAAAAATCACACTTTTCATTCACTTCTGACTCTGGACAGTACGCCACTAAGTCATTGTCAGTTAAGGGCTTCAGTCAGGGTTTTCCCAAAGAAGCTTTATCAAGCAGTAGTTTGGAGGATGTTCATAGATGGAAAAACAAAACAGCGTTTCACTATCAGATCTTTTTTTGGATACACTGAGTTAAACATAGCGAAGTGATTTGATTTACTGTGGGTGGGATCTTTAGTGCCTGTAACATGTGAATTTGCATGATGACGCCTCAAGAAACACATGTGACCACTTCTCCATTTTTTTTTCTGTAACCTTGATACCTCTTTCCAAAGAACATTTTGCAGGACATTCTTAGGAACACACTTTGGAAAATGCTGTCTCAAAGTGTTAGGATATTTGTGCTTTAACAGTGGAATCGGAAACCCAACAATTTCCAAGCGTTTCTAAGGGTAGGAGTTCTGACATCTAGTCGGGATGGTAGGGGAGGTACTTAAGGCCAAAAAGGACTTCAAACATACTCTGGCAGACGTGCTGGCGAGAGTGGGCCTGAGAACCTGCTTCACTGCTTCTTTTGTCAGCCCCAGTGGAACAGAGGCCACGGGAGAGAGGAAAACAGGGGCCATTTAGCCCTTGTGTATGCCTTACAGAGGAGCCAGGCGTAGCTAAGGAGGTGCTGGATGGGTGTCAACAAAGCCACCTCTCAGCTGGGAGCTCAAGATCCTGGTGGTCATGTGGGAGTTCTTCTGTGAGCTTCTCAGGTTTATGTTTTAAAGCTATTCCTGTAACCCTGGTGGTTCCAGCCAGGCAGGAGATTTTCAGAGGTTGCATGGAAGCTGAGAAGAATTGCACAAAACACGCAGACCCCAAAGGGAAACAGCACATGGTTGTTTAGGCGTGGAGGCCAAATCCTGCCAGCTTGTGTGCATCCAGGGCTGCAGCTGACGTCAGAGGCAGCAGCGTGTGCGCGAGCGCAGGCGGGGTCGGCCACACTGAGGCACGCCTCTAGTCAGCTGCCCCCAAGCTGCTGGCAGCTCAGAAGTTGCTCTTAGCTGGATGTTCTCTCTTACTAAACGATGCACGTATTTCATTTGGACACCAGCTCTTTGCACATTTTCATCTGGACCAGCTTTCTGAGAATCACAGGGACAATCTCTGGGGTCCTGTGTTAGCAGAGGAGGCCTGGGGAAGTTCTTGGTGGCTGAGAATAAAAGAAAAGAAATCCCTTTCTGTGAATTTGTGGAGAAATGGTTCTTAAACTACTTCTGTTTTGTAAGGATCTTCTCAGAAAGGTGTGAAAAACCATGACCAAATAAAGAGAAAAATGGTCTATCTTTGTTGGATCTTTTAAAATTGTCACCAATAATTTTTGGGGGTGGCCCATGATAGATGCCATTCATACTGATCAATCTCAGAACTAAGAGTTTCGGCAGGAGTCTGTTTTATTTTTTGTTTTTTGTTTTTTAGTTGTGAGTCTTGCCCTGTTGCCCAGGCTAGTGTGCAATGGCATGATTTCTGCCCATTGCAAACTCTGCCTCCTGGGTACAGCAATTCTTGTGCCTCAGCCTCTCAAGTACCTGGGATTACAGACGTGCCCCACCACACTCAGCTAATTTTTGTATTTTTAGTACAGATGGGGTTTCGCCATGTTGGCCAGGCTGGTCTTGAACTCCTTGGCCTCTATGATCCACCTGCCTCGACCTCCTAAAGTGCTAGGATTGCAGGTGTGAGCCACCATGCCCAGCCAGGAATCTGGTTTATTTGTGAGATCCTGGAAGGAGCTTCTAAGTCCTTTCCTCCTGTGCTCTTCTCCAGGCTAATGGGAGTTGCCACCTGTTTTAGTAGTCAACCTCTTTTTACCTAATTAATGATTCTTTGTATTGAATGTTTTCTGCTCAATTTCCCGGTGTGGCTTCTGGCTTCGGCATGAGCCCTGACTGACACAGGTCACTGCAGACTTGGATTTTTATATTTTCCTGGTGGATGAGCTCTTTCATCTTGATGACAGCACTATCTTTATTTCCGGGAACACTTTTTTCCCTTAAAACCACAGTTACTTTGTTTTATAGCAGTACAACAAATCCATCTTTCTTTTGGTTAGTGCTTGCGTGAAATATTTTTTCTTTCTTTTTATGGTTGGCCTTTCTATATGTTTACTTTTAAGGTATAGTTCTTTGTAATTAGTATGTAGTTGGGTTTTGTATAAGGTGTAGTGTTTTGCAATTAGCAGGTAGTTGTGTTTTGTTTAAGGTGTAGCTTTTTGTAATTAGCAGGTAGTTGTGTATCAGGTTTTTTTTTTTTTTTTTTTTTTTTTTTTTTTTTTTTTTTTTTTTTTTTTTTTTTTTTTTTTTTTTTTTTTTTTTTTTTTTTTTTTTTTTTTTTTTTTTTTTTTTTTTTTTTTTTTTTTTTTTTTTTTTTTTTTTTTTGTAATTAGCATGTAGTTGGATTTTGTTTACCCTTGTTCCAGGGATCTTGTCTTTCTGGAGTTCCAGCAGGAAGCTCAGATGTTACCAGGACCTGTCTCTTTGAGACCATCAAAATCTCTGTTCAGCTTCCCAGCTTCGCATCTCCAGCTTTCCGTTCAGTGACCACGAGGTGCCAAATGTTAGTCTCACCCCTATGGGCTTCTCTTCTCTTTAGGCTTTTAGTCCCTCAAATTCTTGCTTTCTTGGTTGCTTTCCAACACCTTCAAACAGATTTTTAAAAAGTCTACTTTACCTAGGATTGTTCTGAAACAAGTTGTTCCTCTATTGGTAGAAAGGGGAACCTGGAAATAACCAGGAAAAAACATATTCTCCTTAAGAAACTGCTAGCTCTAAGCATTTACCTGAGACAAAATAAGAGTAAGAAAGAAAAAGCAAATACAACATAATTTTTTCTTTTGAGATGGAGTTTCACTCTTGTTGCCTAGGCTGGAGTACAATAGTGCGATCTTGGCTCACTGCGACCTCTGCCTCCTGGTTTCAAGTGATTCTCCTGCCTTAGCCTCCTGAGTAGCTGGGATTATAGGCATGCCACAACACAAGCTCTTAAAACCCAAACTAGTGGCACATACCTTGGAAAGGAAGACATGCAATGCCTGTTGAGAACTGATAAGGAGTGAATGAATTAGATTCACAGAATGTGAATGCTGTGACATTATCTTGATTGAAGTAAGGAAGGAAATGAGAAGTGGTAGTGTTTCATGGGGAGGACACTCAGCTACCCTTCTTGCCACTACTGTGTGAAGGCCTGAAAAAACTCATAGAACAAGATGGTAGCCAGAGCCCTGTGTTACTGAGAGAGATGTAGGGGAGTCCCTGCTAACGTAAAATCAGATTAAATCTAGTTAATATTTAATCTAAAAATTTAACTAGATGAATAGTTGTATCTCGTTGGTCGTATTTCTTTACATGCTGTTTTATGTCATATTTTAATTTAAATTGTAAACAATTTTCAGTTATTTCACGACAGTACCTGGTATACAGATACCTTAATAGGCACTGGTGGGAAGAACACAGTCAGCAAAACTGGCGGTTAGCTTGTTATCCCCGCAGTTCAGTAATTTAAGCAGGAGATCACTTCTAATGCTTTGGGACTCTCACTTTAGTAAGCATCATCTTTCAGTTGGAAGTAATGGAAATGTAGACATGCCATTTTAGGATATGTTAATCAGGCTCCCTGGGTCTGGCCTGGCCCTTGATGATGAATCATGTAATGGTGGTTGTTAGGAGTGATAGAAAGAAAGAGACTAGCTTTGGGGTCAGACAACCTGGGATAGAGCCCCTCTCGGCCACTCACTAGCTTCATGACTTGGAAAAGTTATTTAATCACCCTGAGCTTCAGTTTCTTTACCTTACTGCTTTACAGGTCCACCGTGAGGAATGAATGAGACAAGGTGTAAGGTACCCTTTGCAGTATAAATTCTTACATGTTAATTCTCCTCCTTGGCCCCTTTCCCATGGAGGCTGTGCATTCAGTGAGTCCTCATGGGAGCTTAGGGGTATATTTTCCAGCTGATGGAGGCAGGACTGACATACTCACATCTGAAAGGTGATGCCATTCAGGTGGCTGTATAGAGCACCCTTGACATAACTAACTCCATCTTCAAGAAAGACTCCATGTTATATTTTATAGGGCACTTTGCCAACAAGGTTAAGATGTTTTGCCTAATAAACAAATGAAATAGTAAAGACTGCATCCAACCAGATATAGGCACAAACAGGCACACGCTTCCACTATCAGTTCTCACCAGAGGACTCTGACCATAAAAGAGTGGGCCTTCAGCAGCTTGAAACGGCTGTCAACTGACAGCTGTCTTGCAGTCACTCCTGATAAGAACTCGATATCTACCGCCAAAGACTCTTTCTTGCAAGACTGATCGCCTGGCCCAGACCAGGATTCCTTTTGATGTCTTTGCTTCCCTGGGACTGGCTCATTAGCCTTTTGTCCTATCTGTTTTTCTCTTCATGCTAAATGTTACCTTGTTTGTTATGTGGAAAGTTTAATCTGTATCGTTTATATGTGAAATTTATATACGTTTTACAGTATTTGCAGCTGTGACTCCTGAGTGAATGGAGAGTGCTAAGGAGAACTGCCTCCTTGGAAGCACCATATAGCTTGTGGTTTTTGTGATTGAAATAGCATGAATAAAAGCCTGACAGTGTGGCAAAACACAAGCATATGTGGACTTGGTTATCTCTAACTTTGCACTGTTCATGACAGTCCCTCAAAGGAGTCCATTCCAAATTCAAGTCTAGGACAATTACTCAACTCAGAAGAATATGCAAAGAACAAAGAATGAAGTTAGAGGTCATCTGCAACTTTCCTCTCATTGGGAGGGGCAGAGCTTAGGAATAAACGGGAAGGGATCCATATCACGTGGGTTCTTTTCTCATTCCTTGTGGCATCTCCGTTATGTGGTCTCAGATTGGTTCCTAAAATATGATAAAGCCAGGATGGGATATAAGGGAGAAAGCAGTGAGCCGGGGGACACTTTCTTCCTGTGCCTACTGTTATGTCATCTGGTTATGAAATCATTCTAATAGCTAATGCTTCCCGAGCTCTTTCTATGTGCCAGGCAGTATTTTACATACATTAACTGACTTACCCTCCATCACATAGCTTTTAAGTGTCAGAATGAAGATCCATAGCCAGGCATTCTGGCTCCAGAGCGCTGCTCTTAAGCTCTGTTGCCTCTGTGTGCAAATTTACCTTGTCTTCCCTGGCTGTTCCATGCAAACTTTGGTGAACGTGCCCCAGCTGAACTCCCCATCCTGCCTCCCAGACCTGCTCCTTCAGCACGTCGGATTTCAGGTGATCTCTCTTTCACGCACATGGTTATCCAAGCTGAAACCCCAAGGCCCTCTTTGATCCTGTGTCGGTCACTTCAGGCCTCACATTCAGACAATCACCTATTTGTATTGATCTGATCTCTCAAATGTGTCTAACATTTGAACCTGTCCCCTCCACCACCAGTGCCAATGCCTGCTCCAATCCTTCATCTTTTGCCTGGACTATTGCATTAGAAAGCAGCCTCTGGAGAGGGCTCCCTGAACTCTAGTTTTTCTGGCTTTGGTCTACTCTGTACAGTGCACAGAAAGAGCAGAAAAAATGCTGGCCTCTGCGTGGCCGTCTTCTGTATAAAAAGCCTCTGGTGGTTGCAGTCAGCCGGGATCATGCCACTGTACTCCTGTCTGGGCAATGGAGCAAGACTCTGTCTCAAAAATAAAAAAATATAAAAAGCCTCCGGTGGCCCCCTCTGACCCATGGAAGGCACTAGAACCTGAAGAGTATTGGCCCCAGAGTCAGCCAGGGTTGTGAATCCTAACTTCACCATTTAATAAGAGCTTTTTAAAAATCTCATGTGAAAATTGAGGATCACCAGAAAACCTACCCCATAGGTGTTGTGAGTGTTAACTGAGCTCACATGTGTGAGGCACTTGGCATCCTGTGTGGTGACAAAGAGCTCAGCAATTGTTATCTATGTTTATTATTACACTATAAAGCTCAGAACCCTTAGCTTGCTTTATAAGTTTCTTTAAACTATATGGTATTTTCAGTGGAATATCTTGTATATCCCTATATGTATATTTTCATGTTTGAGCCACTCTGAACCTTATTCCAGGATTCATCAGTATTTAAACTTAGTATCATTTTTTTTCCTCTAGAATATCCTTTTCCCCATTTCATACCTAAGTAAATCATACTGAAGAACACAAGTGTGGTAGAAAAAAAGGATCCAGGAGTAATGAAGAATTCTAAGATGGCCCAGAATCTCTCTAGTTGTGCTAGGATTTTTATTGTAAAGTAGTATATGCCAGGTACAGTGGCTCATGCCTATAATCCCACCACTTTGGGAGGCCAAGGCAGCCAGATTACTTGAGGTCAGGAGTTTGAGACCAGCCTGGCTAACATGGTGAAACCCATCTCTAGTAAAAGTTCAAAAGTTAGTCAGGTTAGCCAGGTGTGGTGGTGTACACCTCTAATCCCAGCTACTTGGGTGGCTGAGGCATAAGAGTTGCTTAAACCCAGAAAGCAGAGGTTTCCGTGAGCCAGGATCACACCACTACACTGTAGCCTGGGCAACAGAGTGAAACTCTGTCTCAAAACAACAACAACACCAAAAAACAAGAACAACAACAACAACAACAACAAAAAAAACCAAAAAAACAAAGTAGCATAAGATGAAGGTACATGGATACAGGGATTCAGGACCCTTTGTTACTGAAACACCAGGGGTTCTGTTTAAGTCCTGTTTCTCATTATACGGAAAGTCAATCACTGAGACAATGAATATGCCAGGGAACAAGGCTTTAATCAGGTGCTTCAGCCAAGGAGATGGGAAATCAGTCTCAAATGTGTCTCCCTAACAGCTAAAATTAGGAGTTTATATAGTGGGGAAAGAAATGTAACCATGTGTGAGAGGTAAGGAAGAGGAGCTGGTCAGCAGGCAGCAGGTGGTGGGTTAGGCAGTCATGATGGGTGAAAGGTCTGTCATCTCATTATCTATGACAGATAATGGGTCTGGCATCTCATTGTCCAGATGCTGTGATCTGGTGGTGAGTTTCATATATTATTTGGCAAGACTAATAGTTGGTTTCCTGAAAAAGGAACTCAGATAAGACAGGTAAATTTCTCAAGTTTTAAGACTGGGAGGGCCAATTTCTCTGTTTGTTCAAAAGAAATCATAAACATCAGTTCAATGGGACAAATGGGCCAGTTTCACTTCCTTTTTATTTCTTCATTTCTACTGGTATGGGGTCTGAAGCTAAGCAGGGGATCAGTAAGCACATGGACTGCTGAGAGGCTGCTCTTTCTCACGTTTAGTGTTGGTCACTGAATTCTGCCTCTGGTCCTTGGCGGTCTGGAGGAGCAACTGAACATGGACAAAAGGTAAAAAAGTCCAACAGGAGACAGATGTCACGCAGAGGAAATAAATACACCTTCAACAGGGTATGTTTTAATCAGAGACAAAGAAGCTCTTCAGCAGTTCTGCAAAATAATGATAGCCAACATTTATTGATTATCATATGCCAGGCACTGTGCTAAACACATCACATACATTATCTCTTTTTAATGTCAAAACAAACTTGTGAGCTGTTACTATTGTCTTAATTTTACAAATGTGACACCAAGATTGAGGGAGATTGTGTTAGTTGAGAGTTGAACCCAGCTGTCTTATGCCAAAGTCTGTTATTTATTATTTTCACAAGTCTCTAAAATATCAGTCCTTCAAAACTCCATTTGGTCAATGGATCAGTTGGGTTAGTGGTTTTTAAACTTTTTGACCTTGATCCACAGTAACAAATACATTTTCTAGTATGACCATGACTCATGACTCAGGAAACACACACACACACACACACACACACACACACACACACTCTCTCTCTCTCTCTCTCTCTCTCTCTCTCTCTCTCTCTCTCTCTTCCTCATGCTCATTTATTTATTTATTTATTTTAGAGAAGGTCTTGGTCTGTCACCCAGGCTGGAGTGCAATGGCATGATCTCAGCTCATCTCAACCTCTGCTTCCCAGGCTCAAGCAGTCCTCCCACCTGAGCTTCCTGAGTAGCTGGGTCTACAAATATGTGCCACTATGCCTGGCTCATTTTTGTACTTTTTGTAGAGATGGGGTTTCATCATGTTCCCCAGGTTGGTTGTGAACTACTGAGCTCAAGTGATCTGCCTTCATCGGCCTCCTAAAATGCTGGGATTACAGGTATGAGCCATCATACCTAGCCTGTACACTCATATTTACATGCCCACATATAAAAAGGTAAAACAGAAACAGAAGTTTCACAACTCAATAGTTGCAGTTTCTATATGTTTTCTATTTGCATTTCATTGCAGAAAAAGGCTGATTACAACCACCAAATTTGTACATGGTTATTTGAACTTTGAAAATCTTAGTAAGTTTTTAGTCCTTTTTCAAACTATTGGATCCTTATGTTTCTGTATTTCTTGGAAGTCCTTTTAGGCTTATCCCACCCACTAGTCATTCCAGGAAATACCTTCTCATCATGTGATATATAAACATTTAGTATGACATGGTCATAAGATCTTAGAGAGTATTGTTTTGTAGAAATTGTTAAAAAGGTATTTTGTAAAGTGGGTTTTTTTGTGTGTGTGTTTTGTAACAGAAGAATTTGCTTTTATTTATCTCATTACCAAAAGAAATTTTGTTATACTGATGATTTCCACATGTATTTTAAAAGTTGCTTGGCTGGGTTGAAACTGTATCCTTTAAGTTACAAGGGCATTGTATTCAAATAAAAGGAACAATCATAATATGAATTAGAAGAGTAATAAGGCTTTGGTTTCCATGCAAATAAGCATAATTGAAATAGAATTGAATTTTTTTCAAGTGGATTTTGAAACTCTGGTGGAAAAACTTGGAAGATAAATAATGCTAAAGCAAATGCAATCTGTATATGTAAATGAGATTGATTAATTTTAGCAGGCAAATGAGAAAATCAATGATTTTCAAAATCTAGTAATTTGGTAACCATTAGTTTCATTAGTCTTTCTGTTTTAAATTTAATCATTTAAATACAGAACTAGATTGAAGTATAATTTGTGGAAAAAATCATCCTTAAATTAATTACATGCAAGCTTTTTCCTATAAATGGAATAATTGAGGGTGAAATTATAAATGCTCAGTGCAGAGCATGGAATCCTTTGGTCATGGCTTTTTCGGGTTTGACTTGGGAGATGATGTGGAAATGGGAGTACACTAGCTTTGACTCAAAGCAAGATTTGAATCTCAGCTTTGACTCTAATTGTGAGCTCTTAGGCAACTTACTTCTAAAGGGCTTCAAATTTCTTAACTATTATATTAGGAAATTATATCTATGCTCGAGGGCAATTATACAGACTAAATAAGGAAAGGTATGTGAAAATCTTAGCCTAGTGTCTGGCACACCCCCAATCCCTTACCTTCCTGGTTGGATGGAGAAAGGCTTGGGTTCAGGAAATTCCATGTTTCTGGGGCTGCTTAGAGAGGAGTGCATGACCTGTCAGCATTTCCCCATTAGTTGACAGTAATCTTATCTGATGGCATCCTGTGGGTGTCTCACAGCATCTCTTCCATCAGGAGACCAAGATGGGTGTGAGCAGCTAGGTCCTTTGAATTGTTGAAAAGACCAGAACAGCAGATGAAGTAGTGACAAACTCATGCATTTGGTTTTGTTTTTATTTCTCCATTGCAGTGATTGGTTTTCCTAATATTTTGCATTTCCTGATCTCATCAAATTGTCTCATTATGACAGTCATGATAACCAATACCCATATGCCACCTACTTAATGATTTTGTGGGATAACTAGGGTAGGTGTTAGTCTGTTCTCAGGCTGCTATAAGGACATATCCGAGACTGGGTAATTTATAAAGGAAAGAGGTTTAATTGACTCACAGGTCCACAGGGCTGGGGAGACCTCAGGAAACTTACAATGTTGGTGGAAGAGGAAGCAAATACATCCTTCTTCACAAGATTGCAGGAGAGAAGAATGAGAGCTGAGTGAAGGGGGAAGCCCCTTCTAAAACCATCAGATCTTGTGAGAACTTACTATCATAGCATAGGGGAAACAACCCCGACAATTCAATACCTCCCACTAGGTTCCTCCCACCATACATGGGGATTATGGGAACTACAATTCAAGATGAAATTTGAGTGGGGAAACAGCCAAACCATATAAGATATTATTATGATTATTACATAGATGAGGACACAGAAGCTCAGAGAGGTTACGTGGACTACCCAAGACCACGCAGCTAGAAAGAGATTGCAGTTCAAACCCATCTGGAGGTTCCAAGTTATGTGTGTGTGTGTATATACATGTATGTATGTGTGTATATATGTGTGTGTGTGTATATATATGTGTGTGTATACATATATATGTGTGTATATATATGTGTATACACACATGTATATATAAACTTACATTTGATTTTTAAAATTAACACATAAGAATTGTACATATTCATGGGGTACATAGTGATGTTGTGATACATATAGCGTATAGTGATCAGAATTGGGTCCTTAGCATATTCATCATTTCAAGAATTTGTCATTTCTTTGTTTATTCCATATCTTCCTTCAATATCCTCCTTCAATTTAATACTCAGTATCCTCCTGGCTATTTAAATGTTTTAATATATTATTGTTAACTGTGCTCATCCTGCAGTGGTATATTACACTAGAACTTATTCCTCTCATCTAGCTGTAATTTTGTGCCTTTTAACAAATCTCATCCTATCCTCTCCCTCCTCCACCCTTTTCAGCCTCTTTACTATTTGCTCCTATGACATCAACTGTTTTTTTTTTTTTTTTTTTTTTTTTTTTTTTTTTTTTTTTTTTTTTTTTTTTTTTTTTTTTTTTTTTTTTTTTTTTTTTTTTTTTTTTTTTTTTTTTTTTTTTTTTTTTTTTTTTTTTTTAGCTGAAGTTTCACTCTTGTCACCCAGGCTGGAGTGCAATGGCATGATCTTGGCTCACTTCATCCTCTGCCTCCTGGGTTCAAGTGATTCTCCTGCCTTAGCCTCCTGACTAGCTGGGATTGCAGGCATCTGCCACCATGACTGGCTAATTTTTGTATTTTTAGTAGAGACGGGTTTTCGTCATGTTGACCAGGCTGGTCTCGAACTTCTGACCTCAGGTGATCCACCTACCTCAGCCTCCCAAAGTCCTGGGATTATAGGCATGAGCCACTGTGCCTGGCCAACATCAACTTTTTTAGTTTTCACAGATGAGTGACAACATGCAGTGTTTGACTTTCTGTTTCTGGCTTATTTTCTTCTAACATAATGTCCTCTAGTTCCATCCATGAGCTTTATTCTTCTGAATCAAACTTTGCCCTGCATGGAAGCTGCTTGTGGGCCACAGGCAAGGCTTAGTGAAATGGTACATGTCACTGTAGGCCCTACTGCACTGGGGGAGAGTGGCAGACAAGCATTGGTCTAATGTTAGTTGAAATTTCTTCTTCAGAGCCTAGCAGGCTGGTCAGCAAATGGAAGATCATTAAACTGAAGAGAACCATCTGACCCAAAGAGGGAAAAATCACCAGGGCAAAAGAAGTCAGGAGTCATTCACTTTCCCCTAGCACAGTGAACCCAGAAGAGCACAAAACAATTTTTAAAAAACAGAAGACAATTGGAAGACTTACACAAGTCAATTTTGAGTCTTGATATAAAGCTACAGTAATATAGAGAGTGTGGTATTGGCATAAGGGTAAACATATAGATCAGTAGAATAAAAAAGAGAGTCTAGTAACAAACTTACACACAAATGGTGAATCGATTTTTGACAAAGATGTGAAGACAATTCAATAAGAAACGATCTTTTCAACAAATTACACTAGAACAATTGACAATGCATATGTATAACAATGAACTTCAACCCTTACCATATACAAAAGTCAATCTAAAATGAGTCATAGACCTAAATGCAAAGCCTAAAGCTGTAAAACTTCTAGAGAAAAACATGGGAGAAATTCTTGGTGATCTTGGGATAGGCAAAGCCTTCTTAGATAGGATCCAAAAAGCTTTAATCATAAAAGAAAAAAAGATAAACTGGACTTTAGCACAGTAACTTTTACTTTTCAAAATATACTTCAAGAAAATGAAATAAAAAGATACATAGAAGAAACTATTCAAAAAATATATATCTAATACAGAGATTGTATTCAGAATATAAAACTCTTACAACTGAGAACAAAAATTGGCAAATGACTTGATTATACACTTCAATAAAAGACATACAAATGGTCAATAAACATCTGAAAAGATGTCCAACATTATTAGGTATCTTGGATGTTAGAGACAAAATGCTTATTTTTAGGTGCTGCAAGGAAAAATTAGCATTTGGGCAAAAAGTTGTTTTAGCAAGGCAATTTTACTTTCTGCAGAAAGGGTACACTTATCACCAATTTTGCTACAAGAGCACAATGAACAAAGGAAAGGCAAGAATATTTATTCTTTACATATTGGGTCTTTATTGCTGTGTCTTATTTCTGTTGGTTGGAGCTGGACTTCACAGTCTAAGGTAAACTTGATTGACAAATAGCTTAAAACTTTCTTAAATAGGTAAAAGCAATGGAGAACAAAGGAAAAGAGGAAGTTGCTTGCAAAAGAACTTAGAAAAGTAATAATATTACTAAATAAGGAAGGGGCATAGGCTGCAAGCTGGACGTGCCTGTGAACATGTCCAGAGCAAATATCTTGGTTAAAGTACAAGGATATAGAATGTACTTATTTTTTTTATATTTAACAGCTACATAGGACAGGACTTAACAAAGAATTACTAGCAAAAAGCAAGAAGGCTTTGAAGAAAGTTAGTCTTTAAAAGAAACTATTGTTTCTAACATTTATTATTATTATTTTTTAACAAGAAGGGAAACTTTGAAGAGGAATTTTTTACTTTCTACATTGGAAATGCAAATTAAAACCTCAATGAGACACCACTTTACCCTAACCAAAATGGTTAAAATATAAAGGCTGACATTATCAAGTTTTTCTGAAGTTGGAGAATAATCCAAACTTTCATGAATTACTGGTGGGATTATAAAAGTATAAGCCTGGTGGAGAAGAGCTGGACAGTTTCTTATAAAGGTAAGCATGCACTGACCATATGATCCAGAAATTCCACTCCTAGGTATTTACCTAACAGAAACAAAAACATACGTCCATACAAAGATTTGTACACAAATGTTTCTAGCTGCTTTATTCATGTTCATCAACAAACTGAAAACAAGTCAAATGTCCATCAGCAACTGAATGGATAAACAAACTGTGGTAAATTTGTAAAATAAAGCACAGCTCAGCAACAGAAAAAATCCTGATAGGCAGAACAACATGAATATACTTCCAGAACCTTCTGAGTGAAAGAATTCAGACACAAAAGACCCTATTAATGAGACATTCTTGAACTGCCAGATGAATCGTTAGTGATAGATTCATCACCAACCCAATTCAAAACCAACCCAATAAGTCCATAGATATTTTTTTTTTGGTGGGGTTGGAGCGGTGATAAATGTAGAAATTAACCCTTCTGTTAGTAAAGCTTGAAACTTACATTTGTTTTATTTGAGATTCTTCCTCAGGAAATGACTTTCAGGCGTCTCAACCTACCAAACTTTGAGTTTCTAGTGAAACCCATCAGATCACCACATCCAGACAATGAGATGCCCTCATTCATCATGGTTGCTTCCTTGCTCCTCCCTAGCTCCTGTTTTCTTTGCATTGTTGCATTTCTTCCCTGCTATATAAACCCCTAATTTTAGCCGGTCAGAGAGATAGATTTGAGACTGAACTCCCATTTCCTTAGCTGCAGCATCTGATTAAAGCCTTCTGCCTTAGCAGTACTCCTAGTCTCAGACATTGGCTTTCTGTGTGGGGAGCGACAGGACCTAGATGGAACGCCTGATGTTTCGGCAACAGACATTCTCTCAGTGATAGATGGGGTGGCAATGGCTGGCTGAGAAGCAGAACAAGGGAAAATCCTGAGGTGATGGAACACTCTATATCTTTTTTGCCCACTTGTGTATATATTGTCAAAGCTCTTCAAGCCATATTTGTAAACAAATTTATATGTAAATTGTATTTTCGTAAAAGGCAAAAAATGAAAACTATCAAAGAACACTAAAGAGTATAAAGACAAACTATAAACGTACATTTTCAACATGTATAATCCTTGATGGTTTAATATCTAAAGACAAGAGATCAAAAAGAAATAGACAACCTAAAAAAGATGGGGTGGGGGGGGAAAGCGTTTCAGAGGAAAGGAAATTTGAAATGGGCATAAACATATGCAAAGATGCACTGTCTCATTAGAAATAGGGGAGATGCACATTACAATTACAAGTAGATGCCATTTCACCCCTCGCAGACTTACAAAACGTAGGTATTGAAGAATAGTAGAGAAACCAACTTTACAGTATGTTGTTGGGACTGTAAAATGTGTATAAACAGGTTGGGAAAACATTGGCAGTATCTTTTCAGGTGGAGATGTGTAATGTCTCTGACTCAGCAATTCTTCCAGGTATACACAAAAGATGTATTCTTGTTTGTGTGTACCAGGAGAATAGCAGAAATATGTTCTTAATACCAATGTTTGTAATAGCAAAAAGCTGGAAACAATTCAAATGTTCATTAAGAGGAGAATACATAAATAAATGGTGATTTTTCATATGATGGAATACTACACTTTGGCAAAATGAATTAATCATAGCTGCATGCATCAGTTACAGTGAATCTTAAGAAAACATGCTAAATGATAAAAGTAAGTTTCTGAAGAATATTAAGAGTATGATACTATTTGTGTAACCTCTTCAAACAAAACTTCACAATTGTTTAGGGATAAATATTATTCAGTTACACTTTATATGAAAGTAAAGCACCAATATAATAAAAAGAAAATTGAAAATCATGCTTCCCTTTGAAATAAGGGAGAGTGAGAGGTGTACAGGAGGTTGAAAGGAATTGAAATAATCTATTTTAAACTTGGGTCACCGGAACAATGGTGTTTTATAATTCTGAATACATCGTCTATGCTTTTTTTTTTTTTTTTTTTGAGATAAGTCTCATGCTGTTGCCCAAGCAAAAGTGCAATGATGCCATCTCAGCTCACTGCAACCTCCACCTCCCAGGTTCAAGCTCATGCCTCAGCCTCCCGAGTAGCTGGGATTACAGGCACGTGCCACCACACCTGGCTAAGTTTTTATATTTTTTAGTAGAGATGGCATTTCACCATGTTGCCAAGGCTGGTCTTAAACTCCTGACCACAGATGATCCACCCACCTCGGCCTCCCAAAGTGCTAGGATTACAGCCATGAGCCACCATGCCTGGCTTGCATTTTCATGTTTTTTTTTTTTTTGTGTGTATACAAATATTTTCATAATAAAACATTTAAATGGGCTTTTTAAAAAGAAGTTTAAACAATATTTATAGCACGTGAACTAGCGTCCTGCATGAGGCAGTACAAATACAAGTTAAATCATAAGTGAACTTGTGTTGAAAGAACATAAATGAGATGGATCCTTTGGTGACAGACTCTAGGGGCCCTTGGTCTGCAAGGCTTGAAGTGCCAGGCAGATGCCTGGGAATTGGGGTGGTGAGTGCTGGGCCTTAGGAACTGGCAGCTCAGGGCCCTGGACTGAAATCCATATGGGGGCAGACACTGCCAGGGGGAGGTTTAGGGACCTTTAAAGCTCCCCCAGATTTACAGGGAGAGACAGCATGGTGAGCAGCCCTGACCAGGGCCCAGGGCTTGGCCTCATTCCCCTGGTTCTGGCGCAGCTGCAACAGGAAGAGGGGCCACCTAAAATGACCAAAAATGGCTTGCTTGCCAGCCT
The DNA here is from genome assembly GCA_004027835.1 of Alouatta palliata. Classification (NCBI taxonomy): domain Eukaryota; kingdom Metazoa; phylum Chordata; class Mammalia; order Primates; family Atelidae; genus Alouatta; species Alouatta palliata. Next base: position 42,612 of record PVKV010011752.1, on the reverse strand, counting down.
TGGAAAATGAGGGGTTTCGATGATGTTTCACTTGATTTCAAGAAAATAAGATATTTCTTGTATCTTGAGAAAACTGGCTCAGCTTCTACCCAATACTAAAGAAACAAATCATCAGCAATATGACTTTATAACAGGATGTTCATAACAGCATTTATTTATAATATCAAATGTGGGGCTTTTTATATCTAAAATCTATATATTTTTATATACTTATGTAATTTTGTATGTAAGTACAAGATATATTTATACAAGCACTATTATATATGTAATATATAAATGTAAAATGTACAGGTATATATACATATGCAATATAAACTGATATTCAATAAAATTATATAAAAATGTAACTATATATTATAAAATATTTAAACATATTTATACTTATTTAAATGTAAATGTAAACCCACTTTTTGATATAAATATTGTTATGAATATTCTATTATATCTTGTAAAATACTCACTGATGTTATTTGGTAGTGGCAGACTATGGATTTTTAAAAAATCTTTTTGCTGTGACTTTCCCACAGAGCCTATAAAAACATGTTATTGCTCACTAAACACTAAATTAAATATCTGGTGATTGATTCTAAGAAAAGTACATGATCACGTAGATGCAGTGCCTGTGCCTCTTCATGCTCCTGGAGCTTCCAGTCTCGTCAGGCAATTCGCAGGGACTGCTGACACAGGTGGGGACACCATAGTCATGGCACGAGGTTTCCACAGAGGGTGGCTTCCCACTGTGTATGTCACTCTGGTCCCAGGTTGACTCCTGGATGTTCAGGGCCTTTTTCACAAGCTTCAGTGACTCACGTTATACATGACTCTATCATAGCACTTGCAATTTTTATGAAACGACATAACTCAAAAGCTAAGACCGAAATAAGCAACATTTCAGACCAAATTTTGATGTAGCTTATTTCGAGAATAAATGGATGATGTGGGCCCACCCATCCTGCATAGCAATGATCACAACAGACTTAAACTATGGTAGTGCCACAGGTTTCCATGGGAGGCTGCCAGTGTGTGAGATGGGGTTGACTTTGATGTGAGGCTGTTAGGTTTTACTTCCTTTTGATCTGATGGCTGGTGTAAGGTATATTGTCGAGTTAAAATGAGGAAACTGAGGCCAGTATAAGAAAATGCAAATCCAATTTATTCAGCTCCCGGGCGAGGTTCTATGGTCCAGGTAAGGGCCAGAGAAGTCGAACTTAACTTTTTAGGGTAAGAGGTTTTATAAGGAACGAAGGCATTTGATTGGATATGGGGGAGACAAAACATAAGGCACTTGACTGGATATTGGGAACCGGGAAGTGGAGTGAAAGCAGTTATTACTGGTAGGTAGGCGGGATCTTTGGTGAGTGGGCCGTCTTGAGAGAAATGACCTTGATGGGGCAAAGTGCTTATTGGGCAAGGGAGTGCTATTAGGCAAGGTTTGTCAGGGCTTTCCAAAAATTTTTGGGTGGGGTTTTTTTAGCAGGGGCTACATGTTGGGTGCAGAGTGGTGACATAACTCCCTGTTGCCGGGAAGGATGGGCATGTCTGAGCTCCCGGCAAGGCAACCGGCCTTATAGCTGGCATTACTTTGAAGTGCTAAAGATGAAGAACTTCTAAGGGACATTGTCTTCTGAAATTTCATCAGGTTATATCATTTTGCTAAAAGAGTGAGTCTTACTCTATGAAAAATACATGGCATGTCTGTTGAGAGAGTGCCATGGAAGGAAATAAAGAGGAAGGAGAGGAGGAGAGTGCAGTCCCATAGGCGAGATTTGCAGGCGGTGGGCAGGGCCAAAATAGAGAAGTCATTGAAGGAAGAAGACTGAAGGAAAGGTCTGTTGGAAGAATGAGAATGGAACAGACTGTTGGGTGCTGTATAAATAAAACAATATAAAGAGCTCCAGCTCATGAGTTAGACAATCAGTTTCAAATTCTGTGACCCTGATTTAGTGTATTAGCCCATTCTCACACCACTAATAAAGACATACCCAAGACTGGCTAATTTATAAAGAAAAGAAGTTTAATTGACTTACAGTTCAGCACGGCTGGGGAGGCCTCAGTAAACTTACAGTCATGGCAGAAGGCAATGCAAAATGTCCTTCTTCACATGGTGGCAGCAAGGAGAAGAATGAGAGCACAAGGGGGAAAAGCCCCTTATAAAACCATCAGCTCCTGTGAGAACTCACGATTACAGGAACAGCATGAGGGTAACTGCCCCCATGATTAAATTAGCTCCCACTGGGTCCCTCCCACAACACATGGGGATTATGGAGACTTTAATGCAAGATGAGATTTGGTGCGGACACAGCCAAACCATATCGGTTAGTTCCTTCACCTTTCTGAGCATCAGTTTTCCCATCTGATCCATGTTCATTCAGCCAGTATTCATTAAGCGCTGACCATGTGTCAACCCTGGAGATACAGCAGTGAACAACACAGCAAGGTCCCTCACTTCATAGGATTTACTGTTACTAAAATGCCAGGGATTGGTCTAGGTTCTGTTGCTCACCACACAGAAAGCCAATCACTGAGACAAGTATTACCAGGGAAGAAGACTTTTTGGGTACTGCAGGTGAGCAGATGGGAGATAGGTCTCAATCTTTTCAACTGACTAAAATTTAGGGGTTTATGCAGCAGAACCACATGTGGAAAAACAGGAATTAGGAAGAGGTAAGGAAGAGGCACTGGTCAATAGGAAGAAAGTGGTCAGTTAGGTAATCATGATGGATGAGGAGCTGGCATCTCATTGTCTAGATACTGTGAGCTTCAGTTTATTGATACTATCTGGGAGGACTGATGGTTGGTTTCCTGAGAAAAGAACTCTGATAAGACGAATATAAGTTTCAAGCTTTAAGACTGAGAGGGTCAATTTCTATATTTATTCAAAAAAGTCCATAAGGCAGTTCTGTGGGGACATCAGGCCAGTTTCATTAATGTCAAATTGGGAGGACGAACCAGTCAAGAGTGTGATGCTTTGATGATTAGAGGAGTATAAGGAGTCCTGAGGATGCACAGCAGGGGAGTGGAGCCTCATGTTTTAAGTAAGACCTGAGGGAGGGGTAGCTGTTAATCTGTAACCCTTCCTGAGGGGCTATCGTGATGGTTACATGAGATGGTATATGTGCAAAAGCCCAGAGTCAACTGGTATCTAGTAAGTGACCCATGGGTATTATTATTATCAGATGAACAGCTTGACAAATTATAGAACTAGAGTGGCTACTCACAGATCATCTAGTCCTTTCTAGCTTTCTAGAAAGGACTGGTGACTGGTACAGAGCTGGTTGCCTTAGGAGCTGGGCAGTGGAGGGGGGGATTGCTAAAAATACAGATCTTTGGGTTTTATCCTGTGAAGATTCCAATTCGGGGAGATCTAGCTTGGGCACCTAGAAGTCTACACTTTAAAGGAATTTTCTAGGTGATTCTGATGTAGTGTACCTGTTTCTCCTAACCCCAAATTAGAGATGGAGAGATTGTGATTCAGAAAGGGCGAACTTGGGAAAATGCCCAGAGAAATTGAATAGTGCATAAATGTGACCGACTGCAATTGAGGTTTGAGCAGTGCCTGACGCTACACTCCCTTGGGATAACAGACGGGAGGGAGGAAGGAGGAAAGTTAATTACAACACGTTTAAGGAGCTGCTGGGGGAGGGAGACCTACTGGGTGACAGCTTAGCAGAGGGTTTTGTTAGGGGTTAAGAGAGTAAGAGTGGGTAAGAGGGCAGTCCCAAGGAGTTCTGACAGCACAGGTCTGAGGAGTGTTTGAGATAAGCATTCCATTATTTTCACGTTCTAAGTGTCTTCTGAGTGTCTTGAGGTTGCCAGCCGAGGAGCTGATGTGTAAACATCATGGTTTTATCAGTGTTAGAGGCAAGAGTGGGGCTGCGGTAGGGTAAGGGGTAAGGGGTAGCTGAGCTGCTGGAATCACTTTGGTGCTTATTCTCCCTTGGCTGCCAGAGAAATCGAAAAGCCAGGCTGGGAAATTGCCTTGCAATCTCTTTCTCTAATTCAATTCCGCGTTGATATCCAGTATGTCAAATCACTGTGCAGATGAGATGACAACACGGCAATTGTGTCCTTGTCACAGTCTGTTATTTTCAAATGTGTGTGAAGATCCATAATTGTGTTGACACCTATTAGGTCTCCCTCCCTGGGCAGCTCCGTGAGTAGCTTAAATATGCTGTAATTAACTTTCCTCTGTCCCCCTCCTGCCTGTTGTCCTAAAGATGTGTGGCATCAGGCACTGCTCAGATCTAGACTGTAACAGTCAGATTTTTGCAATATTCAATCAGCTGGACATGCACTCCTTTTTCTGCCTGTGCCCACACTTGGCCCTGATCATGTGAGGAGAGTATAGGCTGATTAATTTAAAATGACAAAATCTTTTGGACAACTGCCATGCTCCGATTGACTGAGAAGGCTACCGGTACTGTCTCCATGATTTCTGGCATATATCGTGCTAATAACCATCCGTTCCCACTGACTGATAATTTAAACAGCCAATTCGGACTTGCTTGCTGAATTAATCGAAATGGAATAAGGCAAGCTTGGGAAGAGTTTCGTCTGCTCCTTGCTCAACAGGATTGGCAATAAAAGACTTAAGGGTGAAAGTCTACCTGACTTTCATTAAATATAATATGCAACACAATTATATCCTTCCTTCTGATTCAAAGCAGTATTAAATATAGACCCAGCCTCATCATAGTCATCTCTAATGGATCATCCAAACATTTTTTTTTGAAAAGCAAATTTGAAATTTCCATAATTACTTGAAAAGGGAATGCTTGGCTAGGGTATAGGCTTTTTAAATTGGAATTTAAAAAATGCATCTTTAGGTTGTAGATAGAGTTCTCTGGTGCTTCATTCAGCAGCATTTCACTTCTACAGTTGCCACAAATAATATCAACTGAGGAAAAGAACAATGTGATATTTAGGAAATGCCAAATTCCTGGTAGGAAATAATATTTAATATAATTAATAATATTATTATACATTTCATTTCTTATACCTATCCTTTCCACATGTGGTAGATGCTTATCTTACCTCATATAACTTTATTCTTTGAGTAGCACTGTGAGGTAGGTATTATTATATCCAATTTACAAAGGAAGATGGTGTGGTTTAGAAAGTTAAATAGCTTTTCCAAGGTCAAAAAGCTAGAAAGTGTTAGAATTGGGAGACAACTCAGGCCTGTCTTTAAGTTCATGCCCTTAAAAAAATGATAATAAAACCATTGTGTGGATATTTCAATTTTCAAAATATCCTACCTATTCCCTTATAAGTGGAGCAAAATTTTTCTACTTTTTTTCTTCATATTTCATCTTCTTACTTCTAAAATACACCACAAATCTAATATTTTTTAAGAGAAAAATAAACTTTTGTACTGCATTATCTGTATATATTCAGACAGCCCAACTTCACAAATATGAAATTGTTAATATTATGATTTTACAGCATGTCCTCAAAGAAATACAGTAAAGCCTGCATATATCAACACTGCTGGGTGAGGGGCTTTGAATTCTCATCTTTGCTTACTCTAAGGAAGGGTTTCCATGGTGAGAGTGACTTGATCTGATTTGTGTCCTAGAGGATTACCTTGCAATACAGAGGGAGGCTGGAGACAGGTAGGTTAGGTGGTAGCCACAGCCCAGGTGGAAGGTGAGCCCTGACCAGTGTCGCAAAGGAGCAGGTGGATGTGGCTGTGTGAAGGAAGTAGATTGGGCAGGATGGGGTGATCCATGACACTGGCTGGAAGCTCATGGGTGAGGTCCCTGGGGAGGACTGACATGGGACAGGAGGAGGAAGCGTGGAGACTCTTCCAAGGTGGAGTCAGACCTCCGGCCTCACACTTCTAGCCCACTGCTCTTTCTACTGCCCACCAAGGAGGAATAAGGTCTTGGAGGCTTTTAGGATGCTGGGCAGATCCCTTTAGATTTGACAAGGAATGCAATAGGAAGCAAACTTGCAGGGGCCGATTATGTACAGGCAAATCTTGATTTGATAAGGAGCAGAAGATTATCAGTTGCATTTTCTCTGCTGTCCCTTTAACTCTCAAGCCCATTCTGATTTTATGGCTCCCTAATTAACCAGATAATTAAACAAATGTAAACAGCCATTTCATTCATGCAGCACCACGCTTTGGTGCTCTCTTTATGTTTAGAGTTCTCATTCACAGCCCATGTTATTTCTCATTTACATGCAAGGGCTCAGTGCTCATACAGAACTGCAAAAAGTAGTTCCATTTCTCACAAAGTTAAATGGATGAGGCTGCATCTGAAAATGGTGTATATGTATATTGTTCCTTCAAACATTATGCTAACAATACCTTCCTGTGATTATGACTGATGATTCATTAAATGATTTGCCTTCATTTAATGAGTTTTTGTTAAAGAGTATGTCTACTGCTTTATTAATACTATCATTTTACTACTATTATTACTTTCCTTTTCACCATTTGTTTTTCTATGTGCTGGGGCCGGGAAAAGAGAGTCAAGGTGATGGCTCCAGAAATTTTGTAAGATTTCCCACCTTCCCATTTTGGAAGCTGAAATGATACCTTAGACAATGGTAGACACCTAGAAAATGGTAGTGAAAATGCATTTTGAATGCAAGGCTCCAAGTGGAGATCTGAGACTTGTCAACTCTTGGTGGCAGCATGGGCTTCTGTAAAATACAAAATCTTCAGAGTTGCAAGAAATGGGTTTAAGTACCAGCTCTGACTTTCACTAGCTGGGTGACCTTGGCCTGTTTCTTACTTTTCTATTAACTTACATGAAAAGTGAAAGGAAATGCTGCCTGCCTTGTTTGTTGGTGTGAGTATAAATGAGGTGTTCCTTGTACAAGTATTTTGTAAAATGCTAAGAGGTCTAAAACATATCACTTCATTTCATATTTATTAATTTTTTTTTATCAAGTTGATTTTTCTTTCAATCATATCCTGCCTTAGACTGCGCGCATTTCTGTGTTATACTCCTGTACCACTGTAGGTGTGCTTCCATCATTCATTCATTCCTTCAATAGCTATGCACTGGGTATCTGTTTGATGTTAGGCACTGTGTTAAGCACTTAGCCCCCTGTACTGAAATTATTCAAGCATTTTTTATGAAGAGACTACTTGCTTTTTGAAGGCAGGGATGGATTTTTCCTATTTTTGAAGGAAAGAAGTATCTATTTGTTTCTTGAAGTCAAGGAAACCTGTATCCTAGCTCTTTGCAAAGTGTCTGACATGCCAAAAATATTTATTGAATTGAACTGAGACCTACATCCCTCTTATGAATCTATGTCCAGTCTGATTATGTTATATAAGAGCAAAGTGAGTGGAAGAGGAGTCGAGAAGCCTGGGAGCTTAACATGCTTTAACATGTTCTTAACATGCTTACAGCAAAGTGATAGGAAGAGGAGTCGAGAAGCCTGGGAGCTTAACATGCATTAACATGTTCTTAACATGCTTACAGCAAAGTAAGAGGAAGAGGAGTCGAGAAGCCTGGGAGCTTAACATGCTTTAACATGTTCTTAGCATGCTTACATAATCAACGATAGCAGCAGTATCAGAATACATCTGTTTTTAGTGAACGAATTCCTCATTCTTTGCAGCATTAGCCCTATGTCCTGTTGGGACCTCTTGCCTCCCTAATCTTGCCCATTCCCTTGTGTTGTGCTTGTCTCAGCTTCACACACAGTTAGTGATTTTTCTTTCTATGAAAACTTGTCTCTTTGTTCTGGGGTGGTACCTCCACAGCTGCACCACTTGGAATAACCCTGCTTGAGTATAGACCTTCCCATCCCTGTGCCCTGTGCTGCTAAGCAACTTCAGCAAAGTCTTAGGATACAAAATCAATGTGCAAAAATTGCTAGCATCCCTATACACCAACAACAGGCAAGCTGAGAACCAAATCATGAATGAACTGCCATTCACAATTGCTACAAAAAGAATAAAATACTTAAGAATACAGCTAACAAGGGAAGTGAAGGACCTCTTCAAGGAGAACTACAAACCACTGCTCAAAGAAATCAGAGATGACACAAACAAATGGAAAAACATTCCATGCTCATGGATAAGAAGAATCAATATTGTGAAAATGGCCATACTGCCCAAAGCAATTTATATATTTAATGCTATTCCCATTAAACTATCATTGACATTCTTCACAGAATCAGGAAAAACGATTTTAAAATTTGTATGGAACCAAAAAGCCCAAATACCCGAGATAATTCTAAGAAAAAAGAACAAAGCTAGAGGCATCATACTACTCAACTTCAAACTATACTATACGACTACAGTAAACAAAACAGCATAGTACTGGTACAAGAACAGACACATAGACCAATGGGGAAGAATAGAGAACGCAGAAATAAGACCACACACCTAGAACAATCTGACCTTCAACAAACCTGATGAAAGCAATAGGGAAAAGATTCCTTGTTTAATAAATGGTGTTGGGGGTACTGGCCAGCCATATGCAGAAAACTGAAACTGGACCCCTTCCTTATACAACTCAAGATAGACTAAATACTTAAATGTAAAACTCAAAACTGTAAAAACTCTAGAAGAAAATCTAGGCAATACCATTCAGGATGTCAGCTCAGGCAAAGATTTCATAATGAAGATGCCCAAATCAATTGCAACAAAAGCAAAAATAGACAAATGAGATCTAATTAAACTAAAGAGTTTCTGCACAATAAAATAAACTATCATGAGAGTGAACAGACAACCTACAGAATGGGAGAAAATATTGCCAAACCATGCATCTGACAAAGGTCTCATATCCAGCATCTACAAGGAATTTAAACAAACTTATAAGAAAAAAAAAACTCAATAAAAAGTGAGAAAATGACATGAACAGAGATTTCTCAAAAGAAGACATGTATGTCACCAACAAACGTGGAAAAAAGCTCAACATCATTGATCATTAGAGAAATGCTAAATCGAAACCATAGTAAGATACCATCTCATGCCAGTCAGAATGGCTATTATTAAAAAGTCAACAACGGATGCTGGCGAGGTTGTAGGGGAAAAGGAGTGCTTTTACAATGTTGGTGGGAGCATACATTAATTCAACCATTGTGGAAGACAGTGTGGCAATTCCTCAAGGACCTAGAGGCAGAAATACCATTTGACCCAGCAATCCCATTACTGGATATATACCCAAAGGAATAAAAATCATTCTTCTCTCTCTCTCTCTTTTTTTTTTTTTTTAAGACAGAGTCTCACTCTGTTATCAGGTTGGAGTGCAGTGTCTCAGTCTCGGCTCACTGCAGTCTCCACCTCGCAGGTTCAAGCCATTCTCTTGCCTCAGCCTCCTGAGTGGCTGGGTTTACAGGTGCACACCCACCAGACCCAGCTAATCTTTGTATTTTTAGTAGAGACGGGGTTTCACCATGTTGGCCAAGGTGATCTCGATCTCTTGACCTCGTGATCCACCCGCCTCAGCCTCCCAAAGTGCTGGGATTACAAGTGTGAGCCACTGTGCCTGGTGAAGTCAGTCTATTAAAAAGATATATGCACGTATATGTTTATTGCAGCACCATTCACAATAGCAAAGACATGGAATCAACCCAAACACCCATCAGTGATAGACTGGATGAAGAAAATGTGGTACGTACACACCATGCAGCCATAAAAAGGAATGAGATCATGTCCTTCGCAGGGACATAGAGCTGGAAGACATTATCCTCAGCAAACTAATGCAGGAACAGAACACCAAATGCCACATGTTCTCACTTATAAGTGGGAGCTGAATGATGAGAACACATGGACACATGGTGGGGAATAACATACACTGGAGCCTAGTGGAGGGTGGGGGTGTGAGGAGGGAGAGCATCAGAAAGAATAGCTGTGGATGCTGGCTTAATACCTAGGTGATGGCATGATCTGTGTAATAGACTGCCATGGCACATGTTTATCTACGTAACAAACCACATCCTGCACGTGTACCCCTGGACTTAAAAGTTGGAAATAAAAAAAGAATATTATAATCATAGAAAAGAATGAGATCATGTCCTTTGCAGCAACATAAATGGAGCTAGAGGCCGTTATCATAAGCAAGCTAACATCAGGAACAGAAAACCGAACACCTGCTCTCACTTATAAGAAGGAGGTAGACTCACTTATAAGTGGAAGCTGAACAATGAGTACACATGAGCACGAAGAAGGGAACAACAACAGACACTGGGGCCTACTTGATGCTGGAGGGTGGGGACAGGGAGAGGGTTGGAGGGCTGCCTGTTGGGTATTATGTCTATTACCCAGGTGACTAAGCAATCTATACCCCGAGCCCCTCTGACATGCAGTTTATCTGTGTAACAAACCTGCCCATGTACCCCTGAACGTGAAATAAATGTTTAGAAAAAAGTATGAGATTTGATATTTGCTTCTGATCAGGCTTGTGATATTGACACTTCATTTTTGCCAAAGACTGACAAGTAATGGGGCTAATGATCTTACTGGAGAGATGAAACATGAATTCAGGAAGATTTATTAGGTCTCCATAAAGAAGTGGTATGATATAGTGGAAAGAGTGAGGGGAGAAAGGGACAGAGATAGAGACCTGTTATCTGAGCTCTTGCCTGTTTCTTTCACCAGCTCCCATTCTTAGTTAAGAAACTGAAATGTCCCCTAAGGTCATAGTTACACTTTTATCTTTTTCTAGGCAGTGGGTTTCTCAATGATTTCATTTGAAACAAAGTTTTCTGCTGCTGCTGAAAAATAGAGTTAAAAAAACACTCAACAATTATTTTGTTAAATAAGCTTTCTCTGCCTTTCTCTGTCTCTCTCCCTTTGAAACACTCACAATGTGAAGATTTGTTTACTTCACCATGTCCCATAAGTCCTGTAGGCTTTACCATTCTACTATCTATATGCCTTCCATAGCATCATGTTGTAAACATGTATTTTATACAAATGAACTCACTCAATTGCTAATGTCCTTTTAGTTTGAACGGTCCACTCTTTTATGAGATGTCTCAAGACAGCCAGATTCATTCAGTCTTTCTTGACCATAGCATGAGATATCATACGTCCTTAGCACAAGCCATACATTCGGTAACTGCTAAATAAGCAGCTAGCGTCTTTCTTTCCTCCCTTTTTCCTCCCGCTGCCTTTTGCCTTTTCCTTTTCTCTCTCACTTCTTCAGGCCTCCCTTTGCTAACTCACGGCAGAACTCATCTGGATCTTTTGGTTTCAACTTAAAATCCAATAAATTCCACCTCTGACCTGAAGTTACTGGCTTCAGGCACAGCCAAAGCAAAATTAACCATGACACCCTGAGTTTGGTCCAATTGAATTATTCGGCTCTGCCAGTATCTAGGAAGCTTCAATCTCCATTTACCACTGAAGGTCCTCGTGAGCACACGAGTGAAGTGTATCTTGGGATAAGTCCTATCTCCTGGACATTTTGGCTTCTGTGGCTGGTGTCCTGAGTTGGCCTCCCTGGGACTGGCATTTTCACCCTTCCACTTTCGGCCTCTGGTCTGAACTAGTCTGGGCCGCTTGGACTGAAGCGCCTACTCCAATTTCCCCCATGAATGTGGACTGTTGTTATGAGCCCTTTGAATACAGCACAAATGTTTTTCATCAGTTATAACAGTGAAATCCTGGCCCTTGGAAAGGTAATAAAATCTCTGACCCAAGGAAAGAATGTTTCGCACATACCTAGCAACCAGAGCGAACTCATAAAAAGTTCATTCCAAGGCAACACCATTCATCTTTGCGTGTCTCCCTGTGACTGCTGCCATCAAACTTCACTATCGAGTAGACATCCCTACAGCTTTATAGGAATGAAACTTCTAGAACTCACTTAAATGCACATAAAGATTCTCTTCTTTTTGATACCATCATTTGTCCCCCCATTTTTCCATCTCTCACTTGCCCATCTAGCAGACCTTTCTGCCTTGTCTTTTATCTCCTTTTCATTCTCATCAGCCTATAAGGAGGAATCCTGAAAAAAGGCCAGCTGGGGCTGTATCTAGCAGATCTCGGGGCAGAGGCAGCTGATCCTGTGATAGCTAAGAAGCTGTGGACTGTAGACATTGAATATTTAATAAATATATTAAAGCTTTGAAATGTAATGTGCTTGATTTATTAAAAAATGTACTGAGCTCAGAAGCCAGGGAAGAAAGAATCACCTGTGAGGTATGCATCAACTTTTCAAGTCTTCTCTTGCCACCTTGATGAGGATACACCAATGCACATATATTTTCCCCAGTTTACTATAAAAATGAAGAGTTATCTGCCTCCTAGTAGGAAAGATATCAAGAATATTTATTATATAGAACACTCGTCTTGAATGAGAGAAAGCCCGATGGCCAAGGTTTTGAAAAGTCTCTTCAAAGAAAATGCACTAAGAAGAAAGGCAGCAGTAATATTTTAAATTAACTTCAAACTTGAGAAGTTTCAGAGAGGAATATTTTTAGGAGGAAATAATATTTTGACATTTCATTATAAAAAAAAATTTTCTAGTTGATTGTTTTCCCAAGTAAGTGTTTCTCCTCTACATGGCTTTCTAATTTTTGCCTTTTCTTGAGAAGATGACTGGGCTGGTACAGACCGTGCAAGGCAAACGACAGTTTTTGACAACGGCTCTAAAGTAGGTGTGTGGTTACAGCCATTATCCAACTCAAAGAAAACATCTGGCTCCTGCCCTATCAGGGATGATGTAACAGAGAACCATGCCCGGAGGCACCTTGGCATCCCCTCCTTCAAATCTGTATAAATATCCCTTTATGTTAGAGAAGTCATGCCAAAGAAAACTCATTAGAGAAAAAGTTTTAATTTTGATAAAGTCCAATATACCATTTTTTTTTTCTTTTACAGATTGTGCCTTTGACGTGTATCTTTCCCTAGCTCCAGGGCACAAAGATTTTCTTTTATGTTACTTCTAGAAGTTTTACAGTTTTTGGTTTTATATTTAAGTTAATAATTTGAGCTAATTTTTTTACAAGGTGTGAGGTTTAGGTCAGCATTCATCTTTGCATGTGGATTATCCAGTTGTTCTAGCACCATCTGCCGAAAAGACTACCCTTTCTTGATTGAATTGTTTTTGCACCTTTGTCTAAAATTAGATTGTGCATCTATTTCTGGTCTCTTTATTCTATCCCATTGATCTAAGTGTCTCCTCTTTCATTCATACCACACTATCATGATTACTGTAGTTTTGTAATAAGCCTTAAAATTCGGTAGTGTAATGATTTCAACTTTATACTTTAAAAAACAAAAGCAATTTTAGGTTTGCTCGTTTCTTTGCTTTTTCATATAAATTTTAGAATCAGCTTGTCTATATCTACCAAAAAAGTTCTGGAATTTTGGCTGATATTTTGTTAAATCTGTAGATCTATTCTGAGATAATTGTTACCTTTACTATAGCAAGTCTTCCAAACCATGAACACAGGATGTCTCCCCATTTATTTGTGTCTTTTCTTAAAAATTTTATTAGAATTTTGTAGTTTTTAGCATACAGATCCTATAGATCAGGAGTTTGCAAACGGTGACCTAGCAGTTAAATCTGGTCTGTGACCTATTTTGTGGGACTAGTGAGTTAAGAAGTTTGTTAAAAACAAAAACAAAAACAAAAAAAAACCCAAAACAAAAACAAAGGAGAACATTCAATAGAGATTATAGCAGCCTACAAAGCCTAAAATGTTTACCATCTGGTCCTTGAAGAAAGTTTGCTCACTCCCATTGTAGATGACTTGTTAGGTTTATATCTAAGCATTTAATTAAACTTAAAAGAATTTTAGTTTCCAATTGTTCATGGGTAGTACATGGGTAGTATACAGGAATCAGACTCATTTTCGTGTGTTGACTTTTTGTCCTGTGACCTTGCTAAATGTACTTCCTAGGTCTAGAAGTTTTTTAATGTAGAAAATTATTTTGTCTGATAATAAGTCCAGTTTTATTTCTTTCTTTCCTATATGTATGTCTTTTACTTCTTTTTCCTGCCTCAGTTCACTGGCTAGGACTTTCAGTGTGTTGTTGAACAGTAATAAGGATGGACACGTTTGCCTTGTTCCTGATCTTTGGGAGAAAGTACTCAGTTTTCACTGTTAACGATGATGTGAACTGCAGGTTTCTTGTAGATGTCCTTTTTGGGTTGAGAAAGTTTCCTTTTATTTCTAGTTTGCTGATAGTTTGTCTATTATGAATATATGTTGAGTTTTGTCATATGCCTTTTCTGTATCAACTATATAATCATTTGGTTTTTCTTTAGACTGCTGGATGATTACTTATTGAACAAGCTTTGCATTCATAAAATAAACCCCACCAGGTCATGGTTTATTTATTTTGTTGTGGTCCCATCAAGATTGTATTTTTAAAAATATATATTCTTAGATTTTTTTTTTTTTTTTGTAAGACAGAGTCTTGCTCTGTCACCCAGGCTGGAGTGCAATGGCACAGCACAGTCTCAGCTCACTGATAGTCTCTGCCTCCTGGGTTCAAGCTATTCTCCTGCCTCAGCCTCCCAAGTAGCTGGGATTACAAGCATGCACCATGACGCCCAGCTAACTTGTGTATTTTTAGTAGAGTTGTGGTTTCACCTTGTTGACCAGGCTGGTCTGAAACTCCTGGCCTCAAGTGATCTGCCCACCTTGGCCTCCCAAAGTGCTGGCACTACCTGCATGAGCCACCACACTCAGCCGATTTGTTAATATTTTGATGAGAATTTCTGTGTCTATGTTCAAGAGGATTATTGGTCGGTAGTTTTCTTTTCTAATACTGCCTTCATCTGGTTCTACTCTCAGGGTAACACCTCAAAAAGTGAGTTGTGAAGCATTCCTTCTTCTGTTTTCTGGAAGACAGTGTGTAAAACTGTTGTTTTTTCTCTAAACATTTAAAAAAAATTTATAAGAGACATCTTCTGGGCCAGGATTTTCCTGTTATGGAGGTCTTAACTATGAGTTTGATAATATAAGAGGAGAAGAGTCATCGCCTACACTTACCCAGCTCTCACTGTGTCAGCTGTTCTTTGTTCCTGATGTTCCAAGTTTCCTTCTGCTTTCATTTCCTTTCAATCTGATGAACACTATTAACGCTTCTTGTAGAGCAGATCGGCTGGCCATGAAAGTTCTTTGCTTGCTTTCATCAGGGAATGTCTTTATTTCATCTCTTTATGAAGGATATTTTTCCTGGACATAGAATATTAGTTGGCAAGTCTTTGAATTCTTTAAATGTTTCACTCCCTTCTGGTTTCCATGGTTCCTGATGAGAAATCCACAGTCATCTGGATTAATGTTCCCTGTAGGTAACATACCTGTTTTCTCTGATTGTTTTTAAGACATTTTCTTTGTCTTTTGTTTTCAGCAATATGATCATGATGTGTCTGGGTGTGGATTTCTGTTAGTGTATCCTATTTGGGATTCCCTGAACTCCTTGAGCATGTACCTGCTGGTCAGATTTAGAAAGATTTTCAGCCATTATTGTTTTAAATATGTTTAAGCACTTTTTTCTTCTCCTTCTGAGAGTCAAATGACACAAATGTCCAACGTTTCTTATTGTCTCAAAGGTGTCTGAAGCTCTGGTCACGTTTTAGTCAATTAACTCTTTTCTCTTTCATATGCATTATGCTATTCAGCAGATCCAGGGAGGTTTTCTGTTTGTTTCTTCATTTTTCCTTCCCCACTCATCCTCCTCTTCCTCCCCATTTTTCTCCCCCTCCTCCCCTCTCCTCTTCCTCCTCTTTTTCTTCTTCTTCTTCCTTCTTTTCCCTTTATTCTTTCTTTTTCTTCGTTAAGACAAATCTCCCTCTATTGCCCAGGCTGGAGTGCAGTGGCACAGTATCATGGCTCCTGGGCTCAAGTTATCCAGGCTCCCTCTCCAGTCTCCTGAGTAGCTGGGACTACAGGTACACACCACTATGCCCACTTAATTTTTGCATTTTTTTTCTAGAGATAGGGTTTCACTATGTTGCCCAAGCTAGTCTTAAAACATCTAAGAGATCTTCTTTTGTTTGTTGTGCTTTTTACTTCTAAAATTTCCACTGGGTTCTTCTTTGTATCTTTTTATACCTTTGCTTAGGCCTTCTATGTTTCCATTGGTTTCAAGAATATTTGTGATTGCTTGCTGGTACATTTTTGTAATTGCTTCTTTAATAACTTTTCAGATCATTCCAACATTTGTGTTGTTATCTTTTCCCATGTGAGTTGAGATTGTTCTAATTTTACATATGTTGAGTAATTCCAGTTGTAGCCTGGACATTTTGAATATTATGTAATTAGATCCTGGGTTCCGCTAAATTCTTGTGGAACACCTTGGTGTTTTTGTTTTCACAGGCCACCAACTTGCTTATGTTTAGTCTACAAGTTCTAGTCCACATTCGATGATGGTGGGTCCAATGTCAGTTCAGTTTTCAAGCCATTTGCAGTGGTATTTTGGTCTGTCTCATGTGTGCGCAGCCCAGTGATCTCTCTGGAATCTGAGTGGTGGTCTCTTTGTTAGTTCAGTTCTCAAGTTTTTTTCTTTGTACATTGTTTAGGAATGGATTCACATATATGCAGCTCAGGAATGAAGTACAGAGTTGAGAAACAACATAGGGCGTTGCTTTCCCAAGTTCCTTTCCCTGATACTTTATGGTTCTTTGGGGCTCTTGTTTTGCATCCTCTGGGTAGAAAGTTTGTATTGTAGCTTTCTGTTCTATTGTACACTCTACGACTGTGACACATTCAGAGGCAAATGATGAGAAAACCCAGAGAGAGGGGAAAAAAACAGTGGAGGTTGGCTTCACCTTTTTTGGAACCATAGCTTGACTGAAGGAGAGGAAGCTTTTCCTCCTTCAGAATCTTGATTCCTGTGGGATTCTGCTACTACTACTGTCTCTACAGCCATGGAATTTCTTGGGGGTTGAAGCCAGAGAGAATGAAAAAAAGAGGGAAAACTTTAGGAATTTCATCACTCTTGTTGATCGTTAGGAGCTCCTGTTACTACTCCTCAAGCGAGAACTAGAAGGCTTTTCCTGGATTTCTCTTTTAGGTGCCCTGTTGCCCACTTCTGGGTTTCTGATCCACTTTCAGGTTAGGGGATACTAGAGGGAAATACAGTCAATAGTTAACAGTGGAGGGTGAATGTGTGTGTGTTGTAGGGGCAGGGATGGTCAAAGGGGACTCGGGGCTGAGGATCCCCAGCTCAGTAGTCTTTTGAATTCTGATCATCTTCCCCATTCTACTTGCTACTTTTTACTTTTGGAATCCTCACATAGCTGCTCCATGAGTTCTGTCTAGGATTTTACAGCTGTATTCAATGGGAGAGGCAGGGTGATGTCAACTTACTCAACCTTACTCAGAACTGGAACAGAAAGACTTATTAGGAACTGAGCTAAAAGTTAAAATTGTTGAGTTCCAGACTCATTTGCAGTGTCAGACTCCTGTGGCTACAGCATCAGTGAAGACATGGCCCTTTCCCTCCATTGATTCACCCAGATGGTGGTGGGGGCGGTGGTGCAGGTAGTGATGATATTCGTGGACATTTGGAACTCACTGGGAGTTATATGGTGTGGTATAGATGGGCACAGGGTATTTGTGGGCAGGGAGAGCACAGAAGGGCACTACACCACACAGGCAAAGAAGAGAGAAGGGTCCAGGGAGGCCAACATATGGATGAGCTGAGTCTTGAAGAACAAGTAGAGGTTGAGTAAAGAAAACGGTGGGAGGGACATCAAAAGCAGAAGTATTAAGTTGATGCAAAAGTAATTGCAGTCTTGCCGTTAAAAGTAATGGCAAAAACCGCAATAACTTTTGCACCAACCTAACAGAAAGACAATGAAGAGTAGCTTTATTTTCAGAACCATGTGCAATTTAGTGTGATGAGGGCCAAGTATGTATATGTAGAGGTGCTGAGAGATGCTATTTCAGGGGCCGAGCATGTGGACTGTGTGTGGTATGGGAAGACACCTCAATTTTACATGGAAAATCATCAGAAGGTGTATTAGTCCGTTCTCATACTGCTATGAAGAAATACCTTAGACTGGATAATTTATAAAGGAAATAAGTTTAATTGATTCACAGTTCCACATGGCTGGGGAGGCCTCAGGAAACTTTTAATCATGGTGGAAAGCAAAGGAGAAACAGGCACCTTCTTTACAGGTGGCAGGATGGAGTCAATACAAGCAGGGGAAATGCCAGATGCTTATAAAATCATCAGATAGAGAACTCACTCACTATCATGAGAACAGAATGGGGAAAACTGCTCCCATGATCCAATTACCTCTATCTGGTACCACCCTCGACACATGGGGATTATAACTGAAGATGAGATTTTGGGTGGGGACACAGCCAAACTATATCAGAAAGTATTAGAATTCCGTCAGCAGGAGATACAAAATTTCCTGTGCTGCGTATGCCTTTGGCTTGATTTTTGGTATCTAGGTCCTAAAAAGTAAATGCCTCCATTTGAGAGGGATGTGACAAAAATCTTTTTGAACATTTGCACTTTCCCTGAAGAGTCAGTCCTCATGTGCATCATCTGGCCGCCCATCTAGGCTCAGGTTGTGCCTTCAGTCTCCTCGGTTCTCACCTCCTCATCTATCCTTCAGCAGCTTCCAGCATCTTGGCAGGCGCTTCTCTGCCTATGTCATCTTTCTACTCTGCATTTCCAGTTTTTTTTTCTCTGAAAGAAATCCCATTCTTCAAGGTTCGTGTGGGCTGGACAATAGGCAAAGCAACGAAATGAACTTTTGATAGGAAATATACGTGGAGATTGCTTGTACCTGTGCTGCTCCCTACGGAGTTGCCAGTTGATCTGCCCCATGTGCCTTATATCTGTGCTCTTTAGAGAGCTTTTGGAGGAATTAAAGGGGAGGTGGGAAGGATGACAGGAGTCATCCTTTGCTCTTCATGATCAAGAAGGACATGCACATGCTTTACCATCAGTTCTAATTCTCTCCCTTTGTGACTCACAGAACATGTGGGATCCTTCTTCCACATGATGGGCCCTTTGGACATTTAAAGAAAGAAATTTCACTCTGTATTACATTTTTCTTTACTAAATAAGCACTTTCCCTTTTTAGCGTAATGAGATTATACTAGGATCTATCTCTACACTTGTAGGCTGTCTGCTTGTAGACTGAAATCCCCAAGTCTACAATCTCCAAATTCCCCATATTAAGAGAAAACCACAGCCACAAATCAGTCTGCATAAATGCACTGAGTGTCACTATGTGTGACGCAGCTGGAAAAGAATTGTGAAAGAGAAATGGCTACGTGCTTCAAAGCAACAAACCAAGTCCTTCAGGGTTGACAGTGGAGGGTGAATCTGTGTGTGTTGTAGGAGCAGAGATGGTCAAAGGGGACTCGGGGCTGAAGATCAAGTTGGGGCCTTGGAGTTGATGCCATTGGAGGGAGGATGTGCCTCTTCTTAGAGCCCCTCACTAGTTTTGGCTGCCTTGGCTCCTGCTGCCCCAGGGGTGGCCACAAACTCTCCCTATTTTATTAGCGCACAGGTGAGGCTGGGGGCAGCATCTGGAAATTGCAGAGTGGCTCACACATGAGTGCCAGGCACACCTGCTCTCATAGCACTGGGGCTCTGGACCATCAACACAGGTTTTCCAGGCAGTTTCTGTCTCCATGCTTGTCCCTGGAGGATCAGATGTGGCAGAGACTGTCATTGTGGCTTCCATGTAGGAGCACCCTAGTGCATCCAGCTCCTCAGAACAGTGACCCAAGGATGGGACTCAGGGACAGGAAGAAGCTCTGTCTTCTCCACCCCTAAGACTCACTTTCTGAGTCTCTGTTTCTTGCTCCATGAACCACTTCTTCTGGAGATGATGGGAGGTTTCTCTCAGTGAATACTTGTCCTTTACTCACACGGGTGTGGCTTCCTCACATGCTCTGAGCAGGTCTAAAACACTAGCGCACAATAGCCCAACCTCCCTACAAGGACTCACAAAGGACTCCTGTGTCCAGTTACATGCCTCATCCATCTGCCAATTTGTTGCTATAGGATCCAGGTACTATGGAGGTCAGCTCTGGTCACATGCTCAGACTCATGGTTAGGAGATAAGATGTAATATTTGAAGAAGAAACCAATAAATGACTGTGATTTGTATCTTATCTTTCCTTTATCCTTTATATTAGCTGCTATCTACTTAAAAATATTCTCTGACTTGGAGCCTAAGTGCACCCTGACCAATGTACCAAATAACAATTATTATCATCATTATGTAAATACCTTCATAAACACCTGCTGTGCTTCAGGTCCTATACAAAATTTATGTCATTGATGATTTTCAGCAATCCTGTGATTAGATGTTGTGGATGGAACTAAGATACCTTCCTGAAAGCCAAATTGTAAAACCAAAATCAGGAGATCAGAACAGGGTGATACAAAGTCACTTCCAACAGAAAAATGCTTCTTGAGTCTAAAAGACTTGAAGTAACTCAATTGAACGTGTTAGCCTTCTTTTTTTTCTTTTTTCTTTTGGCTGAGTCTTGCTCATGGCACAAACTGGACTCACTGCAACCTCTGTCTCCTGGGTTGAAGTGCTTCTCCTGCCTCAGCCTCCTGAGTAGCTGGGATTACAGGCACATGCCACCATGACTGGCTGATTTTTGTATTTTTAGGAGAGACAGGTTTTACCATGTTGCCCAGACTGATCTCAAACTACTGACCTCAGGTGATTCACGTTTGTTGATCTCCTAAAGTGCTGAGATCATAGGTGTGAGCCATCTGTTAGCCTTTCTAAGAGAAGCATGAGGCCATCAGAAAGGACCCAAGAAAGCAGATGAGCTGTGGAGACAAACTTTACCAGTACCCATGGGAGGACCAAACTGTCTTGGATGCTTTGAAAGAGGTATTTTTCATCGATTTCCCTTGTTCTGATTCTATGTTCACCAGTGGACTTTGTGATTATAATTTGGCTTCCTATGTGCTTTCAAATGGACAGTGGAAATGTTGTCAACCTTGAGTTCGTATCACAATCTAGTATTCATTTCAAAAGTTGACACTTTATCTTTTCATCAGTTTAGTGAGCTTGGGGAATGTGATTTCTAACAAATAGATTTTTGGTGGGTCAAAAAACAATGCCATTATTGTAAAAAACAAACAAACAAACGAAAAACCTAAAAAACCCCTCATATCTAAGCCTTGGATTATACCACTTTTTTTTTTCTTTTGAGACGGAGTCCTGCTCCGTTGCCTAGGCGGGAGTGCAGTGCTGTGATCTCAGCTCACTGCAAACTTCGCCTCCCAGGTTCAAGCAATTCTCCTACCTCAGCCTCCTGAGTAGCTGGGATTACAGGCATCCACCACCACGCCTAGCTAATTTTTATTTTTTTAGTAGAGGCAGGGTTTTACCATGTTGGCCAGGCTGATCTTAAACTCAGGTGACCCACCCACCTCAACCTCCCAAAGTGCTGGGATTACAGGTGTGAGCTTCTGCACCTGGCCGGATTATGGAGCTTTTTTTTTTGGGATGGAGTCTCGCTCTGTCACCCAGGCTGGATGGAGTGCAGTGGTGTGATCTCGGCTCACTGCAACCTCTGCCTCCCAGGTTCAAGTGATTCTCCTGCCTCATATTCCCGAGTAGCTGGGATTACAGGAGTGTGCCACCACCCCTGGCTAATTTTGTATTTTTTTTTTTTTTTTGAGACGGAGTCTTACTCTGTCACTAGGCTGGAGTGCAATGGCGCAATCTCGGCTCACTGCAACCTCCGCCTCCTGGGTTCAAGCGATTCTTCTGCCTCAGCCTCCCGAGTAGCTGGGACCACAGGCGTGTGCCACCATGCCTGGCTATTTTTTGTATTTTTAGTAGAGACGGGGTTTCACCATGTTGGCCAGGATGGTCTCGATCTCTGGACCTCGTGATCCACCTGCCTCGGCCTCCCAAAGTGCTGGGATTACAGGCGTGAGCCACCGCGCCCGGCTTTTTTGCATTTTTTTTAGTAGAGACGGGGTTTCACTATGTTAACCAGGATGGTCCCGATCTCCTGACCTTGTGATCTGCCTGCCTTGGCCTCCCAGCACTTTGGTCACAAGGTCAGGAGATCGAGACCATCGGTCTGGTAGTCGATCAGGTCAGCCACCGCACCTGGCCAGATTATAGTACATTTTTGAAGTGAACATTACTCTGTGTTTACCATACTCAGCCTTGGACACAATCATATACTGCTCTGCTTTGTCTGGGGCCAACCCTTTTCCTTACTCTATTAAATTTCTCTAGGAGCATTAACATCACCTTTCAGATGGGGAAACAGATTCTTAGGGAAGTGAAATGATTCCTTAAAAATCACTTTGCTGTGGTGAAGCAGACTTAGAATTCAAGTCTGCCTGATTTCACACCTCATGCAGTTTCTCTGTTACTTTCATTTCTTTCTTGTTCGGGCCAAATATTTCTCTTACTATAGCCTTATATTACATTAAATATTCAGTAGTGAGTATGCTGCCTCCAAATGCATTTCCTTATGAACAAACACTTCTGTAGAGGAAAGAGGAATTGCCATATTTGTGACCACATGTGAGGCTGTATCACCAGGTGTAAGAAGGTAATGCCTAGGGCATGACAACTGAAGGCATATTTGGATGAGTGTGCATGGTGCGGTGTTTGGAGCATAGAAGACAGTCACTCGTAGTTCTTTTCTTTACAGGGACAGTGGTGTAGGGAGATAAGGAACATAAGCCAAGGGTTCTCCGGGGGTGAAAACCACAGGGACAACTTGCTGCATAAAAGCTGCTTGGAAATCATCCACCTCCCATGAGCTCTTTCTCCCTTCAAGTGAGATGGGCAGCCCAGACAGATAAGAAGCAGCAATCGGTAAAAACCATCTGCAAGTGCTGACAGGACTTTGGCAAGGAGGCAGGCTGGGATCTGTTCCTACTAATCTGTAAATCCAGCTTTCAGAACCGATCCCCAGGAGGCATGGGGGTGGCTTAGAGGATTCTGTGGGTCAATTTCAGGAATAAATGAAAGAGTATGTGGAAGGGCAGGAGAATATTCAGCTGGAACCACTTCAAGGGACATTGTTTGGGTCTCAGCTCAAATGTTACCTCTGCAAGAAAGCTTTATTTGACAGGTGCCCATTCCTGAATGACATTTATCTATTTATATATTTTATAGATCAGCCATCTGAATGCTATTTAGATGGTCAAATCCCTTCCTAGCTAAGATATGAGCTTCATTTGGGTAGGGACCTCGTTTGTCTTTTGTTCCTGCACTGCAATTGCCTAGAAGAGGTTCTGGCACACGGAGGGTTCTCCATAAATATTTATTGGTTGCCGGATTCAATGAATAAATGAGTAAGTAACTGAATTAATGAATGGGCAGAGAAAGTGGTGAGGATTAGTGAGGATTAGTAAGAAACCGTGGTGAGTGGAAGGAGCCAGTGTTTGGAAGCATACAGACAGGATCCCAATTTTGATGCTAAAGTAACTGGATGTATGACCTTAACTGTTCTGACTTTCAGTTTCTGGTCTATACACCTGTATTTCCTAGAATGCTAAGGATTAAAGGGCAAAACAGTCCAGGTTCACTGCCACCTGCAAAGTGATTGGCGTAGAGGCTGACATGTAGGAGCACAAATCAATATTCATGTTACTGTCTACCCTCCAAATACATAAGCTCCCAGAGCTACGCATAGACCTCATGATAGGTAAAATTCAATTCAATATTCAGTTTTAGTGTCAAATGCTAAGCACAGAGGAACTGGAGATAAAGTTCAGAATCTGCCCTCAAAATGCTCGTATTTCCACCTGCTTAGAAATATAAAAATCAAGTTTTTTTCTGAGCAAGGAATATGGGGTAGCATCTCCCTCATTTATTTCATGATGTTTAAAATTGATATATTTCTGCATATTTGTGGGGCATATGTCATATTTTGTGGCATGCACAGAATGTATAATAATCATGTCAGGGTATTTAGGGAACCCATCACCTCAAGCACTTACGATTTTTACGTTTTGGGAACATTTGATTTCACCTCTCTTCTAGCTATATACAGTACATCAGTGCTATCCATAGTCACCCTGCTCTGCTATCTAACATTAGAATTTATTCCTTTTGTCGAACTGTATGTTTATGTCCATTCACCAACCTCTCTTTATTACCATACCCCACGTGTATTAGTTACTGTGAATAGTGCTGTGATAATTGTGGGTGTGTATGATCCTTTTGATATACTGATTTTTTTACTTTGGATAAATAGTAATGGGATGGTTGAAATATATAGGTTTTTTTTTTTTTTTTTTAGCTTTTTGAAAAATCCCCACACTGTTTTCCATTGTGGCTGTACTGATTTACATCCCCATAAACAGTGTATAATAAGGGTTCTTTTCCCCCCACATCCTTGCCAACATCTTTTTTTTTTTTTAATATTTTCAGTAATAGCCATTTTAGCTGGGCTGAGATAATATCTCACTGTGGTTCTGATTTGTATTTCCCTCATAATTAATGATGTTTAGCATTTTTTCATCTACCTTTGGCCATTTGTATGGCATCTTTTGAGAAATGTCTATTTATGTCCTTTGCCCACTTTTCAATGGGATGATTATTGCTCTGTTGAATTGTTTGAGTTCCTTGAGTATTTTCCAGATATTAGCCCCTTGTGAGATGAATAGTTTGCAAGTATTTTCTTCCATTCATCAGATTGTCTCTTCATTCTGTTGGTTGTTTTCTTTGCTATGCAAAGCTTTTTAGATTAACTAAGCCTCATTTGTCTATTTTTGTGCTGTTGAGGTCTTAGTCTTAACATCTTTGCCTAGATAAATGTTATGAAGTGTTTCCCTGATGTAGTAATTTTATATTTTCAGGTCTTATGTTTAAGTCTTTAATCCATCTTGAGCTGATTTTTGTATTAATATATGATATAAGATCTACAGTGAACCTAGGGGTCCAGGTTCATGCTTCTGCATTAGAGCTTCATGGAACTCTAATTTTCCCAGCACCATTTACAGAAGAGGATGTCCTTTCCCTAGTGTATATTCTTGGCACTGTGAAAGGAAAATAAATGCTGGGACCCTAATATCACTAAGCTAAAGAGAAAAGTCCAGCTGGGAACTGCTTAGGGCAAACCTGCCTCCCCTTCTATTCCAAGTCATCCCTCTTCTGACTGAGTGGAATGCATATCCGATTGCCTCCTTTAGAAAGGAGACAACCATTTGTCTCTTATTTACCCGTGACCTGGAAGCCTGCTCCCCACTTGGAGTTGTCTTGAATTTGCTTAGAGTTGTCCTGCTTTTTCAGATTGAACCAGTGATCATCTTATACATACTGATTGGTGTCTCATATCTCCCTAAAATGTATAAAACTGAGCTTGTCCCCCAACCACCTCGGGCACATATCATCAGGACCTCCTGAGGCTGTGTCACAGGCCTGCATTCTTAACCTTGGCAAAATAACTTTCTAAACTGGCTGGGACCTGTCTCAGATATTTGAGGCTCACAGCACCTTTGTAAAAACTCCATGGCTGTAAATAAGTGGATTTATTTCTCAGTTCTCTATTCTATTCCATTGGTCAATGTGTCCCTTATTGTACCAATACTATGCTGCTTTGATTATTACAGCTTTGTAATATTTTTTGAAGTCAGGTAGTGTGATGCCTCCAGCTTTGTTCTCTTTGTTCAGGATTGCTTTGGCTATTCAGCTTCTTTTTCTGTTCTATATACCTTTTAGGATTGTTTTCTATATTTCTGTGAAAATTGACACTAGTGTTTTGATAGGGATTGCATTGAATATGTAAATTGCCTTGGGTAGTATTGTCATTTTAATGATGTCAAGTCTCCCAGTACATGAGCATGTGATGTCTTTCCATTTGTTTGTGTCATCTTTAATTTCTTTCATCAGTTTTGTAAGTTTTCCTTATAGAGGTCTTTCACCTCCTTAGTTAAAATTATTCCTATATATTTTGTTTATTTTTTTAGCTAGTATAGATGGGAGTGCCTTCTTGATTTCTTTCTCAGCTAGTTAATTGTTGGTATATAAATCACTACTAATTTTTGTGTGTTGATTCTGATTCCTATAAGAGCTTTAGGTTTTTCTAGATATAAAATCATGTCATCTGCAAGTTGAGACAATTTGACTTCCTCTTTTTCAATTTGAATGCCTTTTATTTTTATTTTTATTTTTTTCTCTTGCTTAATTGCTCTGGTTAGGACTTCCAGTACTAAGTTGAATAGCAGTGGTGAAAGTGGGCATCCTTCTCTTATTCCAGTTCTTTGAGGAAAGGCTTTCAGCTTTTACCCATTCAGTATAAAGTTAGCAGTGAGTTTGTCATATATGGCTTTATTTTTGTTGACGTATGTTCCTTCTACATCTAGTTTCTTGAGAGTTTTTGTTTTTTCATCATGAAGAGATGTCGATTATCAAATGCTTCTTCTGTGTCTATTGAGATAATCGTATGATTTTTTCCTAGATACTGTTGATGTGATGTATCACATTTATTGATTGGTATATGTATTCCTGCATCCCTGAGATAAATCCCACTTGATCATGGTGTATTACTTTTTTCTGTACTGTTGAGTTTGGTTTACTAGTATCTTGGGGGGGATTTTTGTGTCCATACTTGTCAGGGATATTGGCCTGTAGTTTTTTTATTTGCTGCATCCTAGTCTGATTTGGTATTGGGGTAATGCTGGTCTTGTGGAATGCATTAGGAGGAATGCCTTCCTCTTCAATTTGTTGAAATAGCTTGAGGAGAATTGGTATTATTTCTTCTCTGTATGTTTGGCAGAATTCAGCAGTGAAGCCATCCAATCTTGCACTTTTCTTTGCTGGAACACTTAATGATTCAATCTCATTATTCATGATTGGTCTGCTTACGTTTTCTGTTTTTTTCTGATTCAGTCTTAGTAGGTTGCATGTGTACAGGAATTTATTCAGGTCCTGTATGGTTTCCAGTTTGTTAGTGGATAGTTGTTCATAATAGTCTCTGATCATCTTTTATATTTCTATGGTATCTGTTGTCACATCTCCTTTTTTGTTTCTGATTTTATTTGGGTTTTCTCTCTTTTTGTTTTTTGTTAGTCTAGCTAGCAGTTTACTGATTTTGTTTTTTTTTTTTCCAAAATGCCAGATTTTCATTACATTGATCCTTTGTTATTATTTTCTTAGTCTCTATTTCATTTAATTTTGCTCTGATCTTTATTATTTCTTTTTTTTTCCACTAATTTTGGGTATGGTTTATTTTTGCTTTCCTAGTTCCTTGAGGTACATCATTAACTTGTTTATTTGAAATCTTTCTACCTTTTTGATGTAGGAATTTATTGCTATAGACCTCTCCCTTAACACTGCTTTTGCTGTATTCCATAGGTTTTGGTATGTTGTGTTTGGATTTTCATGTTTCAAGAAACATCTTTTTTCCCTCCTTAATATTCTCCTTGATCTGATGGTCATTTAGGAGCATGTTGTTTAGTTTAAATGTATTTGTACGTTTCCAAAGTTCTCATTGTTACTGGTTTCTAGTTTTATTCTATTGTGGTCTGAGAGAATACTTAACATGATTTAGACTTTTAAAAATTTATTGAGACATGTCATAACACATGATCTATTCTGAAGAATTTTCAGTGTGTTAATGAGAAGACTGTGTGCTCTGTATTTGTTGGATGAAATGTTCTGTAAGTGTCTGTTAGGTCCATTTGGTCTAATGTGCTTTTAAAATCCAGTGTTTCTTTGTTAATTTTCTGTCTAGATGATCTGTCTATGTTAAGAGTTGGGTATTGAAGTTCTCAACTACTACTGTGTTGGAGACTATCTCTCCCTTTAGATCTAATAATTTTGCTGTACATATCTAGATGCTCTAGTGTTGTACGATATATATGTTTATAATTGTTCTATCCTCTTGATAAATTGATCCCTTTATCATTATACAGTGAACTTTTTCTTTTTTACTGTTTTTGACGTAAACTGTATTATCTGATATAAGCATAGAAATTCCTGCTTGCTTTTGGTTTCTCTCTGCATGGAACATATTTTTCCATTTCTTTACTTTTAGTCTATATGTGTGTTTACAAGTGTGATGAGTTTCTTGTAAGCAGCATATAGTTGGATCATTTAAAAAATTGATTCAGGCCAGGCATGGTGGCTCACGCCTGTAATCTCACCACTTTGGGAATCCAAGGTGGGCAGATCACCTGAGGTCTGGAGTTCGAGACCAGCCAGACCAACATGGAGAAACTCCGTCTCTACTAAAAAAAAAAAAAAAAAAAATGCAAAACTAGCTGGGTGTGGTGGCACATGTCTGTAATCCCAGCTACTCAAGAGGCTGAGGCAGGAGAATTGCTTGAACCCAGAGATTGTGATGAGCTGAGATTTTGCCATTGCACTCTAGCCTGGACAACTGGAGCAAAACAATGTTTCAAAAAAAAAATTGATTCAGTTAGACTGTATCTTTTAAGTGGAAAGTTTAATCCATTTACATTGAAGGTTATTAATATGTGCAGGCTTATTCCAGTCATTTTATTAATTGATTTCTGGTTGTCTTGTAGATTCTTTGTTCCTTTCTTTTTCTCCTATTTGTCACTGTGGCTTGGTGGTTTCATAGTAGTAACAGTTGAGTCCTTTCTCTTCCTTGTTTGTGTGTTTGTTCTACCTGTGGGTGTTATACTTTTGTGTGTCTTCATGATGGTAGATATTATCCTTTTGCTTTCAGCTGTAGGACTCGCTTAAGTATTTCTTATTTCGTCAGGCTGGTAGTGATAAATTCCTTCAGCTTTTACTTGTCTAGGGGAGATTTGATTTCTCCCTTGTTTATGAAAGATAGCTTTGCTGGGTATAGTATCCTTGACTGGCAGTTTTTACTTTCCATATTTTGAATATATTATCCCATTTTCTCTTGGCCTGTAAGGTTTCTGCTGAGAAGTGCACTGTTAGTGTATGGGGGTTCTTTCATAAGGGATGAGACATTTTTCTCTTACTGCTTTTAAAATTCTCTGTCTCTGTCTCTCTCTTTTTGAGATGGAGTCTCACTCTGTTGCCTAGGTTGGAGTGCAGTGGCACTATCTCAGCCTACTGCAACCTCTGCCTGCTGAGTTTAAGCACCCTCCTCCCTCAGCCTCCAAAGTAGCTGGGACTACAGGTGTGTGTCACCATGCCTGGATAATTGTTTTATTTTTATTTTTAGTAGAGATGGGGTTTTACCATGCTGGCCAGCCTGGTCTCAAACTCCCTACCTTGTGATCCACTCACCTCAGCCTCCTAAAGTGCTGGGGTTACAGGTGTGAGCCACCATGCCTGGCCTAAAATTCTCTCTTTATTTTTGACTTCTGACAGCTTGACTATAATGTGTGATAGAGAAGACCTTTTTGAATTGTATTTGTTTGGGAATATCTGAGCTTCTTGTATTTGGATGTCTAAATTCCTGGCTAGACTTGGGAAGTTTTCAGCTATCCTTGTGTTTAATAGATTTTCTATTCCTTTTGTTTTCTCTTTGCCTTCTGGGTCCATGAAAATGTGAATATTTGGTCACTTTATGGTGTCTTGTATTTCATGTAGACTTTGTTCATTTTTTTAAAAAATTATTCTCTGACTAGGTTATTTCTATAGACTTTTCAAGTTCTAAAATTCTTTCTTCTGCTTTATGTAGTCTATGATTGAAGTTTTTCAAGTGTATTTTGTGTTTCATTCAATTAATTCTCCAGTTCCAGAACTTCTGTTTGGTTCCCTTTATGATATCTCTTTGGTAAACTTATTAATTCCTGAAGTGTTTTTCTGATATCTTTGTATTGCTTTTATGAGTTCTTTTGTATGTCACTGAGTTTCTTTAATAGCATTATTTTCATTCTTTGTCTGGAATTTCAGAAAATTTTTTTTTCATTGGAATCTGTTGCTGGAGAATTAATTCCATTCCACTGAAGATGTCATATTCTTATACATTTTATGTTTCTTACATTCTTACACTGATATCTGAACATCTGGTGCAGTAATCACTTCTTTCATTTTTTTTTGAACTTGTTTTTGTAGGAGAGGACTTTCCCTGAGAAGGTGTCTAGGTTTTGTTTGGGTGGGGCACTCTGGCTTTGATTCTGGGTTTGTGAAGTAAGTAGGTCTCTGTATGATTTCTTTGGTTGTGAACAGTGTCATTAGTGTCTGTGACTTCCTCAGTGGCTGAGGGTATGGTTGTTAGTAGAGGCTGTGGTGAAGTTCTGCTGGGTACAGGGTCATTTCGTTGGCCAGTTCTCAGTACCCAGCATTGGCAGCTGCAGGGGGATGTCACTGGGACTCCAGGGATGCAGGGGCTGTTGGGCCTTAGAGCATGATGCAGTTTGGTGGGGGCTGGGTTCTCAAAATAGTACCTTGCTGTAGCTGCTAAGGACTCAAAGGGTGTGTAAGACCCAGCATGAGCTCCCTCTCTGGAGCAGTACCATTGCATGGTCTCCAGGCAGCCTCTCTATGTTATTCTCAGGGCCCATGTAGATAGAGGGGCTCTCCTGTGGCTAGGATTACAGGAGTCTGTGACGGGAATGTAGACTTCTGGGCTACTCACTTACCTTTTCCTTGCATTGGGGAGCTTCTCCATGCTCCCAGCCAATTCAGGTAGAACAAGTTGCTTTCCTTTCTTCTCCTCCCAGGTTTTAGGTATTTCCTGCCACTTCTCTCTTGAATTCCAGCATTTTCTCTTAAGTGATTTATTTGAAGTATCTCCCTCATTTCTTAATACAAGCACCTACTATGTATCTTATATCATTATTTAATTTTATCTTCAAACAAACCCTGAGAAGTAACTACTATTATTTTCATTTTACAAATGGAGGAATGGAAACTCAGAGAAGTAAAGTAGTTGTTCAAATCACACTGCTAACGAGCAGTGGATCACTGGCTGGACACTAGTTTTCGTCCAGTGTCAAAGTCTACACTATTTTCATTGTACTTCATGCCTGCTCATTTTTTAACAACTCCACTGGAGACTTTAAAGACCATTTCTCTTTTTTATTTACCTATTTGCGTAGGCAATGTGTATTCTTCTTATTTGATTTCAGTCTCCCTGGAGTTCACTAAGAGTTTAATATATGTCTGCTTTTATTTAGGCTGTTGGCTGTGACTACTTGGCTTATTTCATTTATTGTAAAGGATGTGCACATTTTATGTATTATGCTCCAGAGCAGCTTAGTGAATCATCCTGTGATTCAAAATATCAAACTCACGGTTTTTTGAACTGCAGCCATCATCTAGTACAGTCATAGGAGTTTAGCCATGTGGAAGCTATGTCTGATAACCGTTTTGTTTCAAGGCGACGACTCACAAACTGAACTAAAAAATAATAACACAAACATTGAGAATAAACTACAACTGTATACAACGTCTCACAAATTGGTGAGTAGGAGGAGCCAGATTCAAAAGATTACATATTGTATGATTCCATTTATGTAATATTCAGACACGGGTGAGGCAAGGGTATGTGAGAGAAGTCAAGCTGCTGGTTTTCCTGGGTTGGGGGGAGGGGCTGGTAACAACTAGAGGGAAGAATTGGGGAGACTTCTGGGTGCTGGTCATATTGTTTTTGGATTTGGATGTCAGTTCCATAGGTATGTCCGTTTTTGATATTCATTGAGCTGTACGCTTTGTGATGTATGTACTTTTCATACATATGGTATATTTCAATAAAAGGTTATTTAAATGTTTTGAGCTCCACTATGAGCTAAACATCATAGTAGATGTTTTATATGTAGTATCTATGATCTTCACAACCTTTATAACTTCATAACTGTAATTGTCACAAACTTTCAAAGTTGTTGTTCTTATATCTCATTAACATATATCAAAACTGAGGGTCACTGAGTAAATTTGTCCAAGATCATGTAATGAATAAAGGTAGAGCTGAGATTTCAAATCTAGGAAGCTTGACTTCATAACAGCCAACATCTCTGTTTATGGCATGTTGACTATGCTGACTATGTTATATCATGATATTGTTTAGCAGAGTGCCATGTTTGATCAATAGCAGTTCTTTTGAGAAACATTGAGACTGGTGACAAATACATAATTCTGAGTGGAATAAATTTTTAAAAGTGATTTTGATTTAGTAAATACAGTGCTTTATGGGTGCCTGCTCATGAAGGAAAAAGTTTAAATTGGAATAGAAGTCAAAGAGACTAAGAATGGGGAATCTTGTTGGCAGAAGTGTGGTGATGGATGGAGCTAGATTCCTAACATTTCTTGGTGTCACGAGGGTGGAAGACCATTGGGGGCATGCAGCTCAACCTCTCAATGGGGCTAGCCTTCTTCTGTCAGATTTCTGGTAGTAGGCCATTTTTTATTCAGCTTTTACTTAAACGTCTAACCACTCCTTACCTGGACAGGACCCTTTACAATGAACAAAGCACTTCCCCAGCCATCATGTCATCTGGCTGCCAAACAACTGTGTGTGGGACAGAGGTGAGACCATTACCTCCACTTGATGGGTGAGGAGACGGAGCATTAGAAAGATTGAGTGACATGCTTGAGTTGATACAGCCAGTAGGTGGGAGCAGGAGCCCTGAATTAATTCCGATGTTCCTTCCTCTACACCATCTGCCTCTTTCCATCCAGGAGCTTACTCCACAGAAGGCAGGCTTTTCTGGTTTTGAATCACTCTAGCTGACTGAATGCTTACTAGATTGAAAAGTTTCTTTTTGTAACTTCCAGCCATTGGTTCTAGTTATGTCCTTAGTTATGTTCTAGTTACGTCATCTAAAGAAGCAAGAGCAATAACCATAACGTGCTAGAGACCAGCCGTGTGCCAGGCACCTTAGATATTGTCTTATTTAATTCTCATTGACAACCTCCCAGTTAGGTACTAGAATATTTTTCCTATTTACAGATACAAAAATTGAGGGTTGGGAAAATTAAAGCTAGGTACTATTTTTCCTTTTCTTAAAATTGAGCATCTGAGAAGTTAATAAATTACTCAAGGATACACAGCAACCAGATGGCTGGTTTCAAACTCAGGCCCAAGTTCAAAGCCTGTAGATTTTGAATCATTCCACTTTGCCCCCCCTCTCTCTTTTTCAGGATATCCTGTTAAATGCTTGAATATGTGTCATTGCTCCCTGACATCCCTTTCATGGTAAGGGCCACCCAGGGCTGTGCGCAGCAGAGCAACTAAAGGCACCAGCTCTGGAGTTGGTTGCCCAGCTCTACACCCAGCACCGTCTCTTGCTTGCCTTACTGTTTTGGGTGAGTTTTGAAATCATCTGTGGCTCAGGCGGAGGTGAGAGAGCTCACTGAGCCAGGCCAGAGCATTTTGGGGGCTCTACGCTTCCTGGCCTGGGCTTCTCCAGGCTAAGTTGGATAATAAAGGTTTAGCCAGAGCTTCTGGGTCTCAGATTCTCCAAGAGGAGCAGGAGGAAATTCACCCACAGCACTTTCTAGAACCTTGCCATTCCACCACGTGTAGCACTTGGTGGCTTTTGTGACAAATGGGAGATGAGGTGGGACCATGCTGAGCTCAGAGCCTCCTAAATGTCATGCCATGAGTTTGGTCTTTATTGGGCAGGCAAAGGGGAGACAGTCAATAAGAAGAGCTGCTCCATCTAGTCTGTGTTTCTTAGAGCCAGAAAGGTGGCAGCTGGGTGGCAGGAGACTTGAAACAGAATAAACTTATGGAGAACAATGACCCGAGGTGGCAGGACATGACGAGGGCTTATAGCAGAGCACCAACATTGCAGAAATGCTGATTGGTGTGAGATTGCAGGTGAGGGACGGTGGGAACAGCAGCTGATTTCAGGAGCTGGGGGGAGCTGTAGAGATTAAGGGAGGGCGAGTCCAGGGTTATGAGGGAGGGCAATTGCACAGTATCCTTCGTGCTTCCCTCAGGACAGAGGCTGTGCTTTTCTCCATTCCGCACTGGCAGTGCTGTGTGGAGCATGCGGTGGCTGGATTGGGTGAATTGCATGACTGTCACACAGCCTTTCCTAGCCATCTCCTACTGCTTTCTGCTTTCCACAGCCCATCAGCACATCCGTTCTTTGTCTCTGCCAAAGTTTCAGTTCATAAGGCCACCTGGCTGAGTCTCCTAGAATGCTGGCAGATACTCACAATGCCACAGCTTCCTTGCCTTCTGTCCAAGTGCTGCTCCTGGGGGTCTGGGCGGGTGCTGCTGTGAAAGGTAGGCTGTGATGTGGTGAGTAAAGGGCACTCACCAGAGCTGCCAACAGGAGACCCAGGCCAGCTCTAGGGTCACCAGATTTAGCAAATAAAAATACAGGGTATCTGAACTTTGAATTTCAGATAAAAAATAAATACATTTGTAGCACAGATATGCGTTAGATATTGCATGGGTCATACTTATTTGTTGCTTATCTGAAATTCAAATTTAATTGAATTTCTCCTGTTTTATATGGGAAGCCTCCCGGGTTGCTTATGGTCTGGTTTGGATGGTTAGAGGGAGCTTTGCTATGGGTAGTACCTCTTATGGTACTGAGGATCAGCTCTGCGCTGCAGCCCCTATGCTGGCCCAGCCCTGGGTTCATCCCACTAGCAATTCTGTCATACTTACTTTCATTCATAAAACTCACCAGCAAGGCATTGACAACTGGGGGGCAGGGGCGGGGGGGGGTCGCTGGTTGGCAGCCGGGCCCTCATCCATCATGCTGCTGCTAACGAGGCTTGCTAACAGACCGATACGGTTCCAGCACATTAATGATCATTACGGCCCTAATGAAGATTTGTGACGGGGCGGGAAGTGGCTTCCAGACCATTGTTGTCTCAGGCAGATGGGGAGGGGGTGCCCTGGGGAGTTGCTGATGGGAAGGGAGGTTCTGAAGACTGGAGGGAAGCATAAAAAGGGGCAGAGAAGAGAATGTAAGCTGGAGAGAGGTGAGGGCTGAGGCTGAGGGGAGAGCTGCAGTGGAGGGGGATAAGGTTACTGCAGGCTGGAGTCTGGGACCATCTAGACAAGCGAGTAGACGGAGTGGCATGAGGGCGGGATGACAGCAAGAGGTTAGCAGATGGAGGTTATTAGTTTCCTGGGGCTGTTGGGACAAATTACTACAAACTTCAAACAGCAGAAATGTCTTCTCTCGCAGCTCTGGCGGCTAGCCGTCTGAAAATGAAATGAAGATATGAATAGGACTATGCTGCCTCCAGAGGTACTGGGGGAGAGTCTGTGCCCTGCGTCTCCCAGCTGCTGGTGGCTCTAGGCATTCCTTGGCTGATGGCTCCACCACTCCATTCTCTGCCTGCCTTGTTGCAAGATTCCTACTGCTATTCTCCAATAAGGACACCTCTGAGTGCATTTAGGACCCCCATGATAACCAGCATGAGCTGCTCCTCCTCCTCTCAAGATCATAAACTTAATCCCGTCTTTTGCTATATTAAGTATTATCCCCTGGTTCAGGTATTAGAATGTGGACATATCCTTTTGGGGGCCACTGCCAGGTGTGAGGAAGGACTGAGCAACGTGCCAGGATAGGGAGGGTTCCTTCAAGGACTCACCTGGAACTTGCCCCAGTTTTCATTCCCTTCCCCTTACTCTAGTACCTTGAAGCAAAGGCAAAGTAGTTCACATGCCTCCATGGGGACAGGTGTGTGTCCTGGGGTGAAGCACTGAATTGGGTGGGAGTCCCAGCTTTGCCTTTGACCCACCTTGTGACTTGGTGCTGGTCATGCCCCCTCTTTGAGACTGTCTCACCTGCTGCAAATGAGAGTGTTGGATGTCATGATCTCTAAGGGCCTTTCTAGCCTAGAGACTAGTTGATGAACTCTACTCTCATTTTATACTGGAGAAACTGAGGTTCGTGGAAATTGAACCTCAAGTTTCTAAGGACATAGAACCCAATTCAGGCTGTAGTTCATGGTGAGCTTTTGGTTTGCGCTCACAACCTGCTCTGAGCAGCTCTTTCTAATTCAGAACGGAGGTCATAATTCAATCCGTGATTGACCTCAGAGCTAAGCGGATTTTGCTTAAGCCACGCCCTGACTTAGTATTATGGCACAAACCTAGATCAATAGAGAAGCAGCTGCAGTGCAATGAAATTAGACAGACTGGGCTCTGTGTGACCCTGAGCGAGTCACTCAAGTTTTCCCAATCTCAATGTCCTCATTTGAAAAATAAGAATATTTTGAAGGCTACTGATTTATGAGAATTAGAAATAAATGAATGCATTTATTTATTTGGTAATGTTTGGTATGTATGTGGGGCTTAGCAAAGGGTAACTAAATCTTCGCCATTGGAGGGCTTCTTCTAAGGTCTCTATTTCTCTCCCCTCATTCTCTCTGTTCCAGCCCTTGGCCCCACCTCCCTGCTGTTCCTGGAATGTGCCCATCCCATTCCTGTCACAGGCCCTGGCACTGGGTCCTCTCTGCCCAGAGCATCCTTCTCCCAGACAGACACACACTCAGGCTCACTCCTTCCTTCCCTAAGGCCTTCACAGCCAAGGCACCTCCTTAGAGAGGCCTTCTTTGATCCCCTTTCCTGCTTTGTTTTTCTTCCTGGAAGGTATCACTATGGAATTTACTCCATGTTTTGCCTATTCCCCTTTTTAAAATGTAAGCTTCATGAGGACAGGGATTCTAGCTTATTTTTATTCACTGCTGAATTCCCACTTAAAACAGTGCCTGGCCCACAATAGGTTCTCAAAAATATTTGTTGAATGAATGAGTGAGAAAGTGAAGGAAAATGCCTTTAAGCTGCTGTATAAATCAGACATTGAGAGTGAAGAGTACATCAACAGATCCCTTGAAAGGATTTTGTTTTTTAAAGGAATGAGACTTAATTCCAGCGTACAGTTTGCAAACTGGGAGTGGTAGCTTTTGGAACA
Organism: Alouatta palliata; assembly: GCA_004027835.1. Taxonomy (NCBI): domain Eukaryota; kingdom Metazoa; phylum Chordata; class Mammalia; order Primates; family Atelidae; genus Alouatta; species Alouatta palliata. The sequence goes on along the minus strand of PVKV010011752.1, from coordinate 5,975 downwards.
CAACAGAGTTGTGTTCTGGGGGAACAAAGAGAGGGGCTGCCTCTTATAGAGAATGTTCCTGCCCAAGTTCCCACCCTGGTTCACCATGCAAATGAGGGATGCAGACTTGTTTTGTTCTGATTGGCTGACACAGGTCACGGTCTATTGGTTAGGTGTAGGAGGCACAATGGGATTTTCCAGCACCTCTGATGCACGTGTCATGAGCAGGAATACACAGCTGTGAAAATCCCAAACTTACTTGATGATATGTGGGTTTTCTGGGCACACAGAGTATATGCCTGACTTCTTGTCAACAAATGGCTGCTTGTCTCTAGTTTGAATTTAGACCTGGTTAGCCACTCAGGAGCCGTCTGGAGGGATTGGCACTTGTAGGGTTTACAAGGACGAGTTGCGCGTCCAGGTAGGAGGCTGCAACCATCAGGCAAGAGCTGATGGTGGGGGCTTGGAGTGGGGCTGGCGGCAGAGGGGTTGGGATGTGGGTGGACTTGAGGGATATTTTGAAGGTAGAGATACTAAGATGTGTTGACGTGTGAGCCATAGGAGGAGGCCAAGGCTGCCTGGAGCCCATGGGGGTTCCACGTGGTGGTTCTCTGGACTGAGCTGGAGATGACTGGGTAGGGGGGAACCGGGTTCATGATGTCCATGTCCAGCAGGCTTTTCAATCAGGGAGACATGGAGGAAAATGAATTGTACCAGCATTTAGAGAAGTTGCGTTCTACTTCAAGCTTTAGGATGAGTTTGGTTTGACTTAAAGTGATACGCTTCAGCTTTCTGGGCTGGAAATTCTTCAACTTCAGAGCAAGGATGGGGTGAATGGAGCCCATCTGGGGTCTTGGGTAGGCAGTGTGGCCATGGAAGAGGCTTGGCTTTGGAGTGAGACGAATTTGTGTTGAACTCCAACCCTTGCCATCGACTAGTTAATTTCCGTGGACTCAATTTCTCCCGATCTAGAATGAGGTGGTAATTCAACCTTACAACAATGCTGTGCAGTTCAAGCAATATAACATCTCTGAGTGCCAAACCCTGTGCCAGGCACATACAGAACAACCAATAAACGCTCATTTTCTTCCCCTGGCCCCTGCAGTACACTAATGTCATGATTTCACAGTTCCTGCCACCAGCCACTTCTAAGCAGATGGACTTGCATGACATTATGAAGCATCTAACACTCTTTACCTGTGCATATTGCAGAAACTCACTATTTCAGTACAAATACGCTACATGGATTATTTTGAAAAGGTCATTTAATAATATCTTTCAAATGACAATGTTGAAAGGAAGATCTGTTGCTTGGTTTGGTGGTGACTGAATATATTATACAGAAAGAATAAAAAGTATTCTCTTCTTTCTCTGCCATTACTTTTCTCATAGATTTCTCACACCAGGTGTTCAAATCCCAGAGAAAAAACTTCCTCTTCTCAGTCTGACATTTTCGAATGTGTTGATACATACCCGATGGAGTGATTCTGTGGAAGATAGTGCCACTCATGGCTCCAACCTGAATGAAGTAGCTCCCCAAATTCTATTTATATCATAATGAATATATTCAACTTAATTGTGTCAAACACTTCATAGGTGCAGCTGCAGCTTAAGAGTGCAGTATGGACCTGGAGTGATTCTGAATTTTCTTTCCACAAAAATAATTTTGGCAGCTTGGGATCAATATCTTCCTCCCATATGTTTCATATTCTCTATAAAGTATAATTGAAGACACCCTTCTCAACAGTACTTCTCATTATGAATACATTCGGAAATTCTAAATAGGTAATTTGAAAAGGAAGGAAACTAACATTTGGCGAGTGTCTTCTACTATATGCCAGGGCTGTGTGTTATGCACCTTTGCATATATCATTTCATTTAATCTACACAATAACCTTATGAGAAAGATAACGTCAAGCTTACTTTTGCAGAGTAGCAGACAGAGGCTCAGAGAGGTTAAAATACTTGCCTAAGATCACACAGTGATGAAGTGGTACAGCCAGGATCAGAAGCCAATGTTGTCTGACTCCAAAGCTTGCTCTGTTGTGTGTCTCTCATCACTCCATCTCCAGTTCTCCACCCCTCCCAATCCCAAGCCTCTCTTTATTGAGAACATGGACTAAATCTGTGGAGGAAAATCCAAACGCTGACACCAGATCTTGAAAGAGGTTTCTTGGCCTGTACTTGGAAAGAACATTTTTGGCCCAAACTTACACTTGGACCACATCTATTTCATCTTTAATTAATTGGCTTCAGTGTTCTCATTTCCTTGTGTGTAAACGGAAGCAAAGTTGGACAGGGATGTCCATGACCTTGGACCGAAGTAGACTTTGACTTTATTCTAGGAAATGCTTGTCTTCCTCCAGGAGGTGAGAAGGAAGCAGTCCCAGCCCAGGGAGATGGATTCTTTCCTCTGCTGCTCTGACAGCCATCTCGGCAACTCTCCCAGCTAAACTCCCTAGGCTGTGCTGTGCCCCGCTGTGTGGTTCCTGTTGGGCTAAGCTTTGGCTTCAGGTCTTCCTCCACCCATTAATCTTCATTTTAGTTTGTTACTTATAAAGATACATCTTGAAACACTCAAGAAGCGAAGGAGAAGTTCATCCCTGTCACAGACAGCATGCTTCAAGGATTGCTATTTCTTCAACCAGGCCAACTTGGATGTCAAAGTGGACATCCTCTGGAAGGAAATGGCCTTGGAAGTTTTATTTTGCTTTCCACGATGTCCCCCTCCCCCATCTCCAGATTTGTCCAAAACAGCAAAATCCATTTTATTATTGTGTCCATGACCAAGAGGACAGAGATGCCTTTTGTGGCCCTAGAGTTGGGGGATCCCTTGACCTCGTGGTGACCCCAGGGACCATGGTTCCCCCACCACGTGCCTCAGTCTGGCTGCCCTGTGATGTCCTCTCCTGGAGCCAGTGCCTTTCCGCTTAACCTGCAAGCTCATGGGCAATTCCCTTGGCAGCATATTTTATTATTACTCAGATTTTGGGACAAAGTTCCTGTCCTCGGGACCCACCCTACCCTCCCTCACACTTTTGTTAAGTGGATACTGCTACTGGTAGTTAGCTCCCTAATTTTTCCTGTGCTTCTCTTTTAGGGAAGGTCAGATAGGGGGAGAGGTTCTGACCATTGGACAGCTGGTGGAAAGAATAAGCATTCCTTAGGAAATGGAGAACTCTTATCTTGAGGGAGTAAGAATCCTGGTATAATGCATTACCTAATTTTGACTTTCAGGAAAATGGCTTCGGCGGGCCAGAAAAGAAGGAAATTAACATTTGCTGAGCTCCTGCTGTTGAGTCTGTGTGTTCGTGGCCTTTGCTATCTACTTTATTTACGTTATCTTATTTAATTTCTGACAATCATATGTATTTGTTTTTGTTATTGTAAAGAAAATTCAGGCTCAAGGAAGATAGCAGAGGTAAATCTGGGATATAATCGCCAGATAGCCCCAGCTTCAAACTTTATGCTTTTTCTGTCATTATATAAATCTATTTTTTTCTTTCCTTTTCCAATTTTGTATTTTAGCGAAGTCCAGTTAATCAGTACTTGTTATAGAAAATTAGACTTACCTTTCTGTGGTTGTACTGTTAATTTAAATTATTGATTGCCACAAATTAGAATAAACCATTGGGATTTACATTATGTTGTTTATTAATTCACCAATGTTTATTGGACAACTGCTGTTTTCAAGAAACTAAGGGTGAAAAATAAGGTGTCATTATTTTTTCTCAAACAGCCCAGAGTTTGGCCTCAGAGACAAATATGTAAGCTGCAATATATTAAGTGGACAGATACATGTATATCATGGTGTAGGATTATGAAACAGGAAGTGGTTAATTCTGGCCTGGAAAAGTCAGGGATGGCTCTGGTGACATTTTATTAGGTTTTAAAGAACAAGCAGGAGTTTCCTAGACAGAGAATTATTATTGAGAAGGATGTTTACTACACATATGATAGTGTGAACTTTCAAATAGGCTTGTATATGAAAAAGCCAAGCAAAATCCATTGTTAGTCTAGCAAGATGTTTCACAAGGGCAGTCTGTATCCAGGAAACATTTTCATGGTGTAAGGTCTGATCTTTAGCCTTGTTATAAGAGCAAATCACCAAGAGGATGCTCCATTTCTTGGTGTAGACCCACATTAACCAAGCTTGTAAGGCTGATGTAAAAACCATACTTCCAATGTGATCAATGTGATATAGTTTGGATATTTGTACCCACCCCCCCATCTCACGTTGAATTGTAATCTCCAGTGTTGGAGAGGGGGTCTGGTGGAAGGGGTTTTGACTGTGGGAGTGAATCCCTCATGAATAGCTTTGGCCATCCCCTTGGTGATAAGTGAGCTGTTGCTCTGAATTCACATGAGAGCTGGTTGTTTAAAAGTATGTGACACCTCCCCCTGACTCCTCTCTGTCTCTCTTGCCCCTGCTCTTGCCATGTGACATGCCTGTTCCCCGTGTCACCATGACTGTGAGCTTTCTCAGGCTTCGTCAGAAGCTGAGCAGATACCAGCACCAGGCTCCGTGGAAAGCTTGCAGAACTGTGAGTTAATTAAACTTATTTTCTTTATAAATTACCCAGTCTCAGGTATTTCTTTATAGCAGTGCAAGAACGGTCTGATACATAGTGTATTAAATTAGAATGAGAGACATATCTGTCACAATGGCCAAAATACTTGCACTGGTCAAATGGCAACTTCTCTTCTTGTGGGCAAGTTACATGGGAAAGTAAATGATAGCAGCAAAGTTCCTTGATGTAAATGCATTCAGAGTATGATCATAATTTGAGTGTCCCATGGCCCTGTGCTCTAGTAGCCTCTTTTGTCCATTTTTGTAGTAGAGTTAAATTTGCCACAGAGACTGCAAGGTTGAGTCCTCAAACCTTCTTCTCCCCTGGCCATTGCTGATATGGGCACTACTCTGTGTTCTTCTTACTCTGCTTCCAGGAATGACCACGTATCTAGTTTAACTTCATCTGTATTACTGTCTCCAGTTATTAATATAATACCTTAGCTTTCAAGCCAGTCTGTGTTTTTCAGTTAACTTTCAACATCTCGGCTCTGAGCTGGTATCTGTGATGCTATTATTACCTTCTGTTATTAACTTTACTTCCCTAATTTTCCAAGTTGTTGGCAACCCTCACAGCTGCTCCCTTGCAGAGATAATATCTACGCTGCAGGATTTGCAGAGAGACTGAGGCAATGCATGGGAAAAGAGCCCTGTGCTGGGCAGCTGGTTAGTTCATTCTGCTTCTTTCTTTCCAGGAGGTTGAAACTGCACAAATCCTCTCCCTAGATCTGTATCTCACTGGTCTCAGAAGACAAGGTTAAGTTACTAAATCTACTCTCTACTAATCCTAAACTGTGGAGCAAGGAAAATATTTTCCCCCACTTTTAAGAGACTTTTTATTAATACTAGTAACGATCTCTGTGTTTGGGTCAGCAACTTTGATTACATTTTACAGGATCTTAGCGCTAGAGAGCACCTTTCTCAGATCTGTGTCTGTCAGCAGAGTTAGTCACAATGTCATTAGAAGAATAGTAGCAGCATTTCCAGAGAAGGATACTGTGACATTTCCTTCAGCTCCTACAGTAGCCTTAGGAAAGTCTTTTCTGCTGCTAGAGTTCAACTCCCGTGGTGATAACTCAAGTTTTGGCTTTATCATGTGTTGAGAGCAGGAGAGATACCATCCAGTCCCCCAAGAAGGGCAGATTAGTGTAGGCCCAGATAGACACCCAAGTCTTCTGTGCATTCCAGGCTTTGCATCTGTCCATTTAAAGAGTGAGATCATCATTTCCTGATCTTCAGTAAAGCAGATTACCCTCCATAATATGGGTGGGCCTCATCTAATCATTTGAAGTCTTTAATAGAAAAAGATTCAGGCTGGGCGTGGTGGCTCACGCCTGTAATCCCAGCACTTTGGGAGGCCGAGGCGGGCGGATCACGAGGTCAAGAGATTGAGACCATCCTGGTCAACATGGTGAAACCCCGTCTC
>PVKV010011751.1:0-69044 GCA_004027835.1 Alouatta palliata | reverse complement strand
AAAAAAAAAAAAAAAAAAAAAAAGAAAAAGAATAAAATCCTGTTATTTGCAATGTAAATAAATCTGGAAGACATTAAGTAAAATAAGCCAGACTCAGAAAGACAAATACTACATGATATCACTTATATATGGACTCTAAAATGTTAATCTCATAAAAGCAGAGAATAGAACAATCTTTAACAGAGACTGGGGATGGGGAAATAAAAAGAAATTGATCAATGGGAACATAGCTACAATTAGCTAGGAGAAATCAGCCCTGGTGTCCTATTGTACAGTAGGGTGACTATAGATAATAATGTATACTCTATATTTTAGAATAACTAAAAGGATTTCAAACATCCTCACTACAAAGATATAATAGTTTCAGGTGATGATTATTCTAATTATCCTGATTTGACCATTATATAACATACATATGTATTGAAACATCACATTGCACCCTATAAATGTATATAATTATCATGCATAATTAAAATATTAAATAAATAATTTTTAAAAGATGCTTTGTAAAAATTTAGTTTTTTAAATGTATTGAGACTTGTTTTGGGATGTATCATATAGTCTATACTAGACAATGTTCCATGTGCACTTCAGAGGAATATGTATTCTGCTGTTACTGTGTGGGGTATTTTACAAATACCTGTTAAATATAGTTCATTTTTTGTAATGTTTACTTCCCCTATTTCTCTATTAATCTTCTGTCTAGATGTTCTAACAATCATTGAAAGTGGGATACTGACATCTCCAACTATTATCATAATAAAACTATTTCTTCCTTCAATTCTGTCCATGTTTGCACATGTATGTTTAAGCTTTCTTGTTTCATGCATATATGTTTAAAATTGCTATAACTTCTTAATAGATTGACCGTTTAATCAATATACTACACTCTTATTTGTGTCTTATAACAGCTTTGTATTTAAGATCTATCTTGTCTTATATTAATACAGTGACCCATGGTTCCTTTTAGTTAATATTTACATGAAAACTTTTTCATCCTTTTGCTTTTCATCACTTTGCGTCTTTGGATCTAAAAAGAGTCTCTTATATACAGCGTGCAGTTGCATCATGTGTTTCTATCTGTTCTGCCAATCTTTGTCTTTGGATTGGAGATTTTAATCTATTAACGTCTAAAGTAATTACTGTTGAGGAAGAATCTACTGCTGTCATTTAGCTGTTTATTTTCTTTATGTTCTTTATGTTTTGTCCCTAATTTTCTTAATTACTTCTTTCCTGTTTAGTTGATTTTTCACAGTTAATCATTTTGATTCTCTTCTCATTTCCTTTTTGATATACTTTTTAGGATTTTTGTAGCTATCATAGGATTACATTTAACATTCTAAATTTAAAGCAACCTATTTTGAATTAATATCCACTTAACATTAAAAAAAAAAAACTCTTTTCCTACATATCTCCATTCTTTATGTTGGTGTTGTCACAAATTACATCTTAATACATTGTGTACCCAAAGCCATATGTGTACAATTTGTGCATTTTTAAAAATCCTGTTAGAAATAAAATGCAAAATAAACAAATACACAATAATGCTTTTGCTTGTGGTTTACCTTACTGAAGATTTTTATTTCTTTACAGTTTTCAGTTACTATCTAATTTTCTTGCATTTCAACATGAAAGGTTCCCTGTAGTATTTCTTGAATGGCAGTTCTAGTAAACATGCAATTGAATTTCCTCAAATTTTGTTTTTCAAAAAATGACTTAATTTCTCTATCATTTTTAAGGATATTTTTGCCAAGTATGTAAATCCTGGTTAATTGTTGTTGGTTTGTTGTTGTTGTTTTCAGCAATACAGTAAGTTATTCTACTGTTTTCTGGCATCCTTATATTTTTTAATTGGTTGTAAATCTTATTGAGAATTGCTTGTAAATAAGAAGTTGTTTCTCTCTGATTTTCAGATTCTTTGTTTTTTGCTTTTAAGAATTGGATTACAATATGTCTTCATGTGGATATCTTTGAGTATATCATATTTGGAGTTCATTGAGATTCTTGAATGTTTAAATTCCTGTTTTTCACCAAATATACAAAAATTTCATCCTTTTTTTTTTTTTTTTTTTTTTTTGAGATGGAGTCTCTCTGTTACCCAGGCTGGAGTGCAGTGCCGTGATCTTGGCTCACTGCAACCTCCTCCCCCCAGGTTCAAGTGATTCTCCTGCCTCAGCCTCCTGAGTGGCTGAGATTACAGGTGTGCACCACATACTTAACTAATTTTTGTAGTTTTATTAGGATGGGGTTTTGTCATGTTGGCCAGGCTGGTCTCGAACTCCTGACTTCAGGTGATCTGCCTACCTCAGTCTCCCAAAGTGCTGGAATTACAGGTGTAAGCCACCATGCCTGGCCAGTTTTTTCTAATTTTCTTTATGTCCCTTCTCTTTCTTATCTTACTCAGATTCTCATCAGGCACATGTTAGTCCTTTCATAGTGTCCCACAAGACTCTTAGGCTATGTTTTTTTCCTTTTTATTCTTTCTTTCTTCTTTTCACTCTCTCCCTCCAAAAATTACTAATTCCAAATGGCCCATCTTCAGGTTTACTAATTCTTTCATCAACCTATTCAAGGCAGTTTTTGAACTCCTCTAGGAAATTTTTCATTTTTGTTATTGTGTTTTTCAGCTCTCAAATTCTTATTTGGTTATTTTTAGAATTGTACTTCTTTGTTGGCATTCTAATTTTGTTCATGTATTTTATTAGTTTTTTAATGTATGTATTAGTTTTATCATGATTTTGTTTGGTGGTCTATGCTCTCTTTTAGCTCATTAATCATTGTTTAAAAATTATTTAAAAGCCTTTGTTAAATTGGTACATCCATTATAGGAAATAGTGTAAAGGATTTTTTAAAAATTATGAATAGAACTACCAATACAATCTAGAAAAACACTCCGTTGAGTGTATATCCAAAGGAAGTAAAATCATCATCTTGTAGAGATACGTGCTTTCTAATGTTCATTACAGCATTATTCACAATAATGAAGATATGAAAACAAACTAAGTGTCCATCACCAGAGGAATGAAAAAACAAATTGTATGATGCATGCAGCATGCATATATATCATACATGAAATACAATTGAAATATTATTGAGCCTTAAAGAGAAGGAAATAGTATAATTTGCAACAACATGGATAAACATAGAGAACATTATGTTAATTGAAATGAGCCAGACCCAGAAAGAAAAAATGCTATGTAATCTCATTTATGCACAGAATCTAAAAACAAGTTGAATAAATAAAAGTAGAGGGTATAATAATGGTTACTGGGTCAGGCAGAAGAGAAGAAATGGGGAGAAGGAAAAGAGTACAAATTTGAAGTTAGGTAGTAATATGGCTTGGATGCTTTGTGCCCTCCAAATCTCATTTTGAAATGTGACCTCCAGTTTTGGATGTAGGCTTAATAGGAGGTGTTTGGGTCAAGGAGGTAGATCACTTATGAATGTCTTGGAGCTGTCCTCTCAGTAATGAGTGGGTTGTCACTCTGAGTCCACGTGAAATCCAATTGATTAAAAGAGTCTGGCATCTCCTCTCTTTCTCTCTCTTGCTCTCATTCTTACTGTGAAACACATTGGCTCCCCTTTGCCTTCTGCTATGATTGGAAGCTTCCCGAGGGCGCACCAGAAGCAGAAGCCAGCACTATGCTTCTCACACAGCCTATAGATGCATGGGCCAGAATAAACCTCTTTTTTGTATATATTACCCAGTCTCAGATTTTCCTTTAAAAGGGTACAAAATAAACTAATACAGGTAGGATACATCAATCTAGAAATCTAATGTACAACAAGAAGACTATGTTTATTAGTTTTATATTGCATACCAAAAAGTTGCTTAGTAAGTATATTCTAGTGTTCTTTTGATTGGGCTATGTTTTCCTGTTTCTTTGTATGCCTGGTGATCTTTTGTTATAAATTGGACATTTGAAAAAAATAATCTCCTCTCCCAGTCTTTGTGAACTGGCTCCGTGCAAGGGAAGATCTTCACTAATGAACCTAGCATGAAAGCTCAAGGTGCTCTCAAACATTTCTGGCTATGTGCCTTCTCTGGGCCTGTGCATGTGTTTTTATTCTAGTCCTACCTTACTCACCACTGTTTTTAAATATCTTAATTTCTCTCAAGAGACTCACACCTGAATCTTCTTGCCCTATCTGTTCTACTGTACTTCTCTACTCATAATCTCCAGCCCCTAAAAATCCACGCTTCTGCAGTTCCCTGCAACTCTGATGCACAACAGTGCCCACCACCACTTTTAACTGGATCCAATCTAATATTCACACTATGTCCCCATTCCCATGCCTTGGTTAGGCACTACGTTGGTTGCTGCAGCTTCTTAACTGAGTGTTAAAGTTCTCACAAAGCTATTTTCATGTGTGTGTGTTTTTGGTTATTTGGTGTTTCCATGAGAGAAAGAAAGCCTGGAACTTCTAGGTCAGCCATTTTGCTGACATTGCTCCTCTTCCTCTTATGCTTCTTCTTTGCAAGTTGTTACAACCATGTACTTTTACTTGTTTTTGTAATCTTAGTTAAAATGTATATTGCCTTTCTGTGCCTAGTTTATATTACTTAACATAGTCTCCAATTTCATTCATGTTGTCACAATGACAAAATTTCTTTCTTTTTCCAGGCTGAGTAGTTTCCATTGCATATATATCTCATTTTCTTCATTAATTTGCTGATGGACACTTAGATTCATTCCATAACTGGCTATTGTGAATAATGCTGCAATTAACATAAAAGTTCAGGGATCTTTTCAACATACTGATTTCAAATCTCTAAGGAAGATACCCAGAAATGGGGTTGCTGGTTCATATAGAAATTCTATTTTTAGTTTTAAGAGAAACCTCCATGCAGTTTTTCATAATGGCTGCACAAATTTGCCTTCCTCTTAACAGAGTGCAAGGGTGCCCTTTTTTCCACATTCTTACCATCTTTTATCTTTTTGATACTAACTATTCTAACAGGTATGAGATACTATCTCCTTGTGGTTTTAATTTGTGCTTCCCTAATGATTGGTGATGTTTACTTTTTTTATTTATTTGTTGACCATTTGTATGTATTCTTTTGAGAAATGTCTATTTGGCTCCCCTGCTCATTTTTGATGAGATTATTTTATTTTTAGAGTTGTTTGAGTTCCTTAAACATTTTGGATATTTTCTTATCAGATACATGGCTTGCAAATATTTTCTTTCAAGTTTTAGGTGGTCTTTTCACTGTGTTAACTTTTTCCCTTGTTGTACAGAAGCTTTTTGTTTAGATACAATCCCATTTGGCTATTTTTGCTTTTACTGCCTGTACTTTGGGAGCCAAATCTATACAATAATTGTCCATATCAATTTCAAGTAGTTTTTCTTCACTTTTTAAAGAAGTTTCATGGTTTTAGGACTTAGGTTTAAGTATTGAATTTATTTTGAGATGACTTTTGTATATAGTGTGAGATAATGTCCAATCTTTTTTCTTCTGCATATGAATATCTTGCTTTCTTACACCATTTAGTGAAGATATTGTCCTTTTTCCGTTGTGTATTCTAGGAACCTTCCTCAAAAACCAACTGACCACACATTCATAGGTTTATTTCTAGGCTCTCTATTCCATTCCACCTGTTGACATGGAATACAAAACAATCAAATTCATAGAAGCAGGATATTGAATGGTAGTTACTAAAGGCTGGGTGTCTGGAGGAATTAAGAGATAATGTTCAGGCCGGGCACGATGGCTCACGCCTGTCATCCCAGCACTTTGAGGGGCCGAGGCAGGTGGATCACCTGAGGTCATGAGTTCGAGACCAGCCTGGCCAACATAGAGAAACGCTGTCTCTATTAAAAATACAAAATTAACTGGGCATAGTGGTGCATGCCTGTAATCCCAGCTACTTAGGAAACTGAGATAGGAATCCCTTGAACTGGGGAGGCGGAATTTGCAGTGAGCTCAGATTTCGCCGTTGTGCTCTAGCCTGGGCGACAGAGCAAGGCTCTGTCTAAAAAAAAAAAAAAAAAAAGTGTAAAAAGTCTCATACCGGAGAAATACTTTTAATTTTTTTAAAAAAATTTATTGCACAGCATGGTAAATACGGTAAATAGCATATTCTGCATTTCAAACTGGCTAAAAGAGTAAACTTAAAATGTTATATCTGCTAAAAATGATAAGTATTTGAGGTAATAATATGTTAATTAGTTTGATTTGCTTATTCTACATTATATACATAAATTATAACATCACTTTGTCCTCCACAGATATATACAACTGTAATTTATCAATTCATAATAAAATAAAATAAAATAAAATGTATATTCTGTACACAGCATAGAATTGTCTTTTAGCTGAAGTAATTAAATCATTTGCATTTAATATACTTAAATTTTATTAAATTATATATAATTTGCTGCATCTAAATATATATAAATATGCCACAAAATTATACAGACACACATATATGTATATATGTACCACAAAATTATACATAACAATTTAACTCAGTTTAAATCTTTCTACTATTTGTTTTCTCTTTGGCCCATATGTTCTTTGTATGTTTATTTTCCCCCTTTCTTACCCTCTTTAAATTATTTGAGGCTGGACACAGTGGCTTAAACCTGTAATCCCAGTGGTTTGGGGGGCTGAGGTGGAAAAATCACTTGACGTTTGAGACCAGCCCAGCCAACATAGTGTGACACTGTCTCTATAAAAACTTTAAAAATTAGTCAGGCATGCTGGGTGTAGTACTAGCTACATGGGAGTCTGAAACAGGAGGATCTCTTGAACCCAAGAGTGAGCTGCAATGAGTTGTGATCATGCCACTGCACTCCAGCCTGGGCACCAGAGCAAAATCCTGTCTCTAAACAAACAGAAGGATAGATAGATATAGATACATAGTTTTTAAAAATCTCTTTAACTCTGCTACTCACTTATTAACTACATTTTATTTTTTCTTTCTTCCTTCCACTATTTCTTCCTTCTTATCCTTCTTTTCTTCCTTTCTCTCTCACTCCTTTTTTCCTTTCTTTTGCTATTCACAGTAGCAAAGTCATGAAATCAACCTAAATTCTCATCAGTGGTAAACTGAATAAAGAAAATGTAGTCTACACACTATGAAATTCTATGCAGCCATAAAAAACAACAAGATTATATTCTTTGCAGCTACATGGATAGAACTGGAGACCATTATTCTAAGCAAACTAACACAGGGGCAGAGAACCAAATATCACATGTTTTCACTTACAAGTGGAAGCTGAACATCAAGTACTTATGGAAACAAAGAAGAAAAACAAACACCAACGCCTACTTGAGAACAGAGAGTTGGAGGAGGGTGAGGATTGGGAAAAACTACCTATGGAGTACTGTGCTTATTACCTGGGTGATGAAATAATCTGTACACCAAACCCCTACAACGCACAATTTACTTATACAGCAAACCTGCACATGTACCCCTAAACCTAAAATAAAAGTTAAAAAAAAAACGGAAAATATGGTGTACACACACACACACCATGGAATACTACTCAGCCATTAAAAAATGGTGAAATAATGTCTTTTGCAGAAACTTAGATGGAACTGCATGTCATTATTCTAAGTAAAGTAATTAATGAGTCAAAAACCAAATACCACATATTCTCACTTTCAAGTGGGAGCTAAGCTACAGGCACAAAAATGCATACAGAGCAGTATAATGAACATTGGAAACTCTGAAAAGGGGAGTGTGGGAGGGAATTAAGGGATGAAAACTACTTATTGGGTACAATGTACAATACCTGAGTGATAAATGCAATACAATTTCTGACTTCACCACTGTACATCCACTGTACAAAAACCACATGTACCCATAAAACTATAAAAATGTTAAATTTAAAAAATATTAACAAGGTCTTCAGAATTCAAAATTTTTCTTACTTCATATGAAAAATATATTTTATTTGCCTTTATTTTTGAACAATATATTTATTAAATGGAGAATACTAAATGATATTTAAAAATTTTCAATACTTCAAGGGCATGTTTCCATCATCTTCTAGATTGCATAATTTCTAAGAAATCTACAATTGTGTTTATTTTTATTCCTCTCTAACTATATATCTTCTTTCTTTGGGTATGCAAGATTTTTTCTTTAAAATGGATTTTCAGTAAGTTAATTATTGTGTGCTTCGGTGTGGATTACTTTGCATTTATGTCAGTTGTTTGTCAAGTTTTCTGTAGGCTTTTAGTTTTCAAGTTTGAACAAATTTTTCGTTGTTAATGTCTTTAAATACTTATTCTCATTCCCACATGCTCTTTTTCTCAGGCCTCAATTACACAAATTCTAGATTACATTTTTATTCCCTAAGTTACAAAGGTTTTTAAAATTATTTTTATTATTTCTCCACTCTGCTTCATTTTATAGTAAAGTATATTGCTTTCACAGGCATTTTCATTTGTAACATTGAAAATACTTTTTATCCCTCACCCGTACTTTAGATTTCAAAAAAAAATACATATTTTTTTTTTGTATTTCTGGTTGTCTCTTTTCTTCTTATGTTCATGTCTTCTTTAAGGTCCATAGCACATTAAGATTTATAAGAGCTCTTATAAATTGCCAGAAGTTGCAATTTTTGGAATTGAAAAATTACACCTTGGCAATGACTTTTAGCAGTAAAACATAAATAATTCTCACATGCTTAGTGTTCCAATAATGGAACACTAGGCATAAATGAGTTAAGCTCTTCATCTGCTAATATAATACTATCGCCTATTTCTAGGTCTTTTTCTAGTAACTAAGTTTTCACCTAGTTGTTCAAAATTTGCTACATCTGTGCATATTTAATAAATACTTATTTATTTATTTGAGACAGAGTCTCATTCTGTTGCCAGGCTAGAGTGCAGTGGCTCGATCTTGGCTCACTGCAACCTTCACCTCCTGGGTTCAAGTGATTCTCTTGCCTCAGCCTCTCGAGTAGCCAGGACTACAGACACCTGCCACCATGCCCGGCTAATTTTTGTATTCCTAGCAGGGATGGTGTTTCACCACGTTGACCAGGTGGTCTCAATCTCTTGACCCATGATCGACCCACCTCAGCCTCCCAGAGTGCTGGGATTACAGGTGTGAGCCACTGTGCCCAGCCTAAATTTGTATTTGTTAATACAAATGCTGAACATTGTGAGTGCTATGTTGTTGAGAGTTCAGAATTAGTTGCATGATTTTAAAGTGTGATTATGTTTGTTTTACCAGGGAATAAAGTGATCTTTTGAGCATGTCAATCCATTTTGTACCTGCTTATAAACTTTGTGAAGGCAAATCAAGAATAGCCTTTACTCTAAGATTAATTAAGCCTTATTATTAAGTAATAATTTGGGGATCTGTCTTTATTGCTCAGTGTCTTCAAAGTGGTTTATCTCATCTAGTCATACAGAATTAAAACATCCCCCAAGATGACATTAATTCTAGGAATTGTTTACTTTGTAGCTCCCTAGATTTTTGTGTTGTTTGTTTTGGCTGATCTCATGGAATTTCTATATCTGCATGTGAAGATTAGCATCTAGCCAAATATAAAAGAATACCACCCACAAGAATGTCTGAAACCCTTTCTGTATATATTTATTTTCTTTGGTAATCTGTTCCACAAATACCATTCACCTCAGCCTCCCTGAACTTTGTTCTCCGTCCACCCAACTCAACAAGACTCTTTTACTCTGCGTAGGTTGCACCTCCCTCGGTGGGGGTCCAGAAAAAGCCTTCAAGTATAAAGCTGGGGTATTCTTAGAGCTGACCCATTGGTTTTTCTCCCTTCTGGAGCAATTATGTACCATTTCACAACTTTCTAGCTTTTTCATTGCAAAGAATAAATCTGATGCTGATTCCTCCTTCAGGGGCCAAAGCAGAAAACTATGCTGAGGATTCTAGAATTAATTAATGTGTAAACGAAGTAATGCTGATGGTTAGTATATTGAATGTGAAGTGTTTGTGAGATATCCACTTGAAAATAATCACAAGTAATTGGATATTTAACAATTCATGAGAGTGATTTGGGCAGGATATATATTTGGAGAATCACTTTCATGGACCTGAAAATTTATGGCAGAGGAGTAGAAATGAGAACAATTATAGACAAGTGATGGCTGCATTATATAAATTGTTGGTGTTAATGAGTATTGAAAAGTGAAGGAATAATGGCTACATTTTGTGAATTAAATTTCGCAAGAAGAATATGCATTTGATGATGTGGGAGATAGCAGTTTGGGGGAAAACATGCCCTTCCCAGTTATAAATCATTCAAATTAGTGATTACCTATTTTCCTTGCATCAGATTACAGAATCCTTAAATTAAGGAGCTCATTCTTGGTTTTTATGACTATGTTGCTTTAGATTAGCCAGGCTAGGAAAAAAACAGATGAATAAATTGAGAAAAACTAAAACCACATTCAAACTAAACAGAACTCCAATGATATAGACATGCATAATCCACATATAGGAATTTGAAATACTTTGGGAAAGTATAAATTATCACTGAGAATCAACTTTAAGATATAGGAAAAATATAATAACCAGCAACAGCCAAAAATTAGTGAGCTATAAACATTTATCTGTCTTTCTTTGACTATTAACATAAATGTATCGCTTACTAGCACTAGAGTTTTTCTTAGAGTCCAGACTCTATTATTAGAAGGAAAATCAATGCCAAATTATAATAGGTTAATCAAATGAAGACAGCCATGTGTTAAGCTAGTGTCACAGCCTGAATTGCACGGGACACATCCTTCTAATGTCTAGTCCAGGACTCTTTTCCTTGAGTAGAAATGCGCCCACAACTGGCTTCCTGCTCACTGAGCGGTTTCTCATTCTTCATGAGCACACAATTACGCTAAATCCCTGGCTTTACATGAAGTTAGATCATTTCATCTGTCCTTCCAGGTCTGCATGTTAAACCCTCCCACGGAGTGCTGTTCTCTGTCTTCCCTTTTTCTACAGGCATCTATGGAACCCCAAAATAGTCCCAGGAGACACATGCTGCAGCGGCAGAGTGTGTGTCAGTCTGTATCCTCTGCAACTGTGAGGCGCTTCCTTTCTTTCCTACCACTGCCATTTGTACTTTATGCAAATGAAAACTATTGTGTTAAGTCACTGAGATTTAGGGATGCATCGTTCACAGTAACAAGTGCTGCCTTAATTAATAAAGATCTATAACATTGTATAAAATCATCTGAGAACATGTTTTAAAATTAATTTTAATTGGTATTTTAAGTTCCAGGGTACATGTGTAGGATGTGCAGGTTTGTTACACAGGTAAACATGTGCCATGGTGGTTTGCTGCACCTATCAACCCATCGCCTAGGTATTAAGCCCAGCATGCATTAGCTATTTTCCCTGACGCTTTCTATTACAAAGACACATGCACACGTTTGTTCACTACAATGCTATTCACAATAGCAAAGACATAGAATCAACCCAAATGTCCATCAACGATAGACTTATAAAGAAAATGTGGTTAATACATATCATGGAATACTATATAGCCATAAAAAGAAACAAGATTATGTCCTTTGCAGGGACATGGATGAAGCTGGAAGCCATTATCCTCAGCAAACTAACACAGGAACAGAAAACCAAACACAGCATGTTCTCACTTATAAATGAAAGCATGTTTTAATAGGCTATGAATAGATGCCAATGGACACAGATGTAAAGAAGGGCAGACTCATAAGGAACACTCTTCTTCACTTTCCCCTCAAGCCTGTCTATCTAAATTAAAGGGAGATGAGCTCAGTAAGGGATGGTTTTTTTACAATCTAGGGTAAAATCTGTAATCATCAGTAAGTGCACAGGCGATGCTAATATTGGAATAGACAGCTAAGTCAAAAACTATACGGGAAAGCATAGTTTTGGACTTGGAAGGAAAAGCCCTAGGGAAAACAGACAAGAACAAGCAAAAGTGTAAATGTGATAGAGGCATTAACTAAATGATTTCCCTTACAAAAGAGAAGTTACCAGAGTCTTACACTTTTCTTTATGAGCTATATGAGGCATGGTACACAGGAGGTTTTGTTTCATCGTCCCATTTTAGAGAAAAAATACCTGTAACATACTTTGATGTTATAATAGTGTCATAACACTATCTCCTCTCTTCTGAAAACAACCTTTGAGATCAAGTATCCATCATCTTAGCCCATTATAAAATGAGCCATCCATTCTCATTAGCAACCAGTCCTAGTCACTCAATAACACCCAAGGAAGCCACTTAAGACAAACTACAGAAAAGGATGGTATGGACTGAGTTACCACATTCATTTTTCCTTGTATTGGAATTTGCTCACCTAATTTCATTGTCTCTTCTAACACAGAATCTATTTGGGTTCATTGACTGGTCTGGATTTACACAGGTTATTTGAAAGATAAAGGTCAGGTACGTGCCAGACTGCTAGAAACACATTTATTAAACACAGTCTCCCCGCACCCCCAGCCCCCACAGCCTCATTGACTTTTAGCATCATCAGTGTCATCTAGAGCATGAGAGCAGTAAATTTAATGTGGCAGAACGTGAAACAAGAGCCAAGAATCAAGCCATAGATTAGTGATAGACGATGCCAAGTTCAACCTTATTAGACTTTGAAAAACCACACCGCTCTGCCAAAGCCAGTTTCTAAACCTTGTTATATACAGAGCACCTAGATGGTCCAATTGCTGCTGGTTTTAATCAGAGAATGACAGAGGCAATTAGATGTGGCTTGGAGATGAAGATGAAGTCCTTCCTCCAGGGGATTTGCTGCTGGCTGAGATTCCAGCCTAATAAGTTTTAAAAATTCTATCTTGACTCTCTGCCTCGAGCCTTGCTAATTTTATACCACCAGCCTTCAGACTTTTATTTTTTTTTAAGATTCGTATGTATGTATTCATAAAGCAAGGCATCTTCAAGAAAGAAAATGTCAAAAGTAGCTCTGGTGCAAAGAAGGGAGCTGCTTGTTCTCCATTAGCTTCATCAAACTGTAACTTTGACTGCTGCCCTTTGGAGAAAGGATCCTCTTAGGTGGTAAACAATAGATGTAACTAGGACCTATCATAGGACGCAGGTTCTGTGCAATATGAACAGTGCTCAGCCATTACCGCCATGGCGTCTGGGATCAATTTGATGATGTTTCTCTGGATTAGTACTGTGGGAAGTAACAAATTATTTAAGGGGCCAGAGGAGGGTGTTGGGGGATCCTGAAGACTGGCTCAATATTATAAAGCCCTGAAAGCTGGAGAAACAAGGAGGGTTAACCCAATATGCCAAAAGGCAGCATAATTGAGGTAGATCATGAAACTAATTCTCTAGAAGACTAGAACACGCCTTGCAGCATGTCTCAGGGGACAAGATAATATTGTGTCTCAAGTCAATGAGGCGAGGAGGGGCTAGAAATGCAATATTATACAAAATTCAAAATTAATTGCATCTAACACCTGATTCTACTTTATTTCCTATCCAAAAGATACTCTTAATACTAGCTTAAAAACAGTAATGGAAAAACAAGAAATTTTGTCCTCGCCACATATTGGATATTGTGGAACAACTAAGGTGAGAAAGATAAAGTCATTAGGTGATAGAAATAGAAGAAACTCAAGGTCAAATCATTCACAAATGTTCAAAATCATACATCAGAACTGCATGTTCTGTACGAGCAGAACCAGAGAAGAAGGAAGCCTAGAACATTCAAAGAACAAGGAGGCCCTGGTGCAGTGCTTGGAGTTAATGAATTAATGTGGGCTTCCTGGAGCAGCAGCATCTGCTTCACCTGAGAGCCTGCTTAAGGTGCAGAAACGTGGGCTCAACCCTACTTGCTAAGTCAGACTACATTTTAACCTGTTTTAAAGGCCTGTTAGGATTTGGGAGGCACAGCATTCAGGATCTCCATCAGAAAGAGCTCAGCCAGTCTGACCCCTACTAGCCCCCATAAATACTTGAGCAAGGGAAGACAGCAGTCTTTGCCTTTAGGCCAAAAATCTATACTTTTAGAAAAGAAAATGGGTTGCCCTGCTGGATTAGACTTAAGGTTTGAGACAGTAGCAGAGTTTTGGTAAACAGAAACCAAGAAAACCTGTCCTGCTCAGGAGAAATTACATTCAAGAGTGTATGCCTTTCCCACAGAACCTGCCCTGTGCTGCCTGCTACCTGGTCTGCACATCCTGAAGGGAATCCTCCTTGTCCACATGACTCAATCCCTTGTGAAGAACCACAACCAGTTGTGGGGAAAACAGGCCTACGCAGCTCCAAAAATGACCAGGGCCAGCTGTCTTTACCAATTTTCAGTTACAAAAAGACAACCAAATATCACCACATGTGAGTAAAGTAAACATCATAAAAAGAATTTGTAATGAAGACACTTAACAACTACTGTAGCATGGACTATAATAGCTTGAAACTTGTGCTAGCCAGAAACATGTAGAATGGCCATGTTGGGGCCAAACAGCGGAGTGTTATTTACAACCTTGGAATTGAACAGCCAAATTCAGTGCTGCTCAACATTCAGCCTGCATCAGAATCACCCAGTGAGATGGTTAGAACACAAATTGCTGGATCCTGCGCCAGAGATCCTAATTCCATAGGTAGGGGAAATTTGCATTTCTCACAGAGTCCCAGGTGAGGCTGATGCTGTGGGCCCAAGGAGGTCATATTGAGAAAGAACCACTGGCCAAGGGATAAAGCTGAGAATTGGCCCAGCAGCAAAAATAGGAATTATTCAGGAGATAGATGGACATTTAAAAAAAATGGATCAGGGCTGGAGACAAAATAAAGCTATTTCAACTTTAAAATAAGTGGTAGCTGTAACAATAAATAGTAAACAACAAATGAATATAAATATTTTTGCCAAGTTAAGTGGTTAAAAAAAAAAAAAAACAAATATCTGAACAATAAATTAGGCACAAAGAAGACCGAATTGGTGACCTAAGACAGAAAGCTTAGGCAGTTTCTCATAATATGCAACACGAATGCAAAACTATAGAATATGTAAGATAAAAAGGTGAAAGACTCACAAACCATTCCAGGGGGTCAAAAGTTATATGACATAAAAATAGAGATAGGGGCCAAGTGCAGTGGCTCACACCTGTAATCCCAATGCTTTGGGAGGCTGAGACAGGCAGATCATGAGGTCAAGAGTTCCAGACCAGCCTGGCCAAGATGAGGAAACCCTGTCTCTACTAAAAATACAAAAAAATGCTGGGCGTGGTAGTGGGCACCTGTAATCCCAGCTACTCAGGAGGCTGAGGCAGGAGAATTAGGTGAACCTAGAAGGCGGAGGTTCAGTGAGCCAATATTGCACCACTGCAGTCCAGCCTGGGACACAGGGCAAGACTCTTGTCTCCAAAAAAAAAAAAAAGAAGAGAAAGAAAAAAAGAGAAATAATTTTTAAAAGAAAATAAGTTGCCTGTAACATGACAGATCATGAGTTTTGGAGCTAACAATGTCCATTATGCACTAAGGAGAATGAATTTTTAAAAGAACTGTGTAAAAATATGTCCTTGTTTTGAATAACTGAAACTTTGTAGCCCTTGACTAACTTTCCCCCACCTCCCACTCCACAATGTGGCTAAAGTTAACCATACTGTATTGTTTACTTGAAATCTGCTAAGAAGGGAGATCTTAAGTGTTCTTATCAAAAGAAAAAGAAGAAAATGGTAACTATCTGAGGTGACTGAAATGTTGATTAATTAGCATGTTTGTGGTGAATATTTCACAATGTATATGTATTTCAAACCATAAAAATATATCTTAAACATATACAATTTTACTTATCAAATATACTTGTATTTAAAAAAATTTATTTAATTAAAATATTCTTGTTTATTCTCGAATAGAAGGATAAAGTTAACTTCTTAAAAAGTTACATCAAGAAACAAAATAGCTAATCTGAAAAATAAACAAAATCACATTAGTGTGGGACTTCTCTTTGGCACTACTTACAATGAGAAGACAGTGGGAATAATTCCCAAAATTTGGAGAGAAACTCACTTTAATTACAGAATTCTTTACCCAGGCAAATAAGCATCCAAGTATAAGTACAAAATTAAAATCATTTACAGACAGACAGGACCCCAAAAAATTAACCAGCTACACATCCCCACCAAAGGATTATTTAAGGATATGCAGGTAAAACAAACAAAAAACGAAACTGAATCCAATGAAATGAGTGAAGTGTGAAATACAAGAAACTCGCACAAAGGCCCAATATGTCCTAAGGTAGGGAATCAGGAATGTAGTGACCCTCAAGGGGTGTGGTAGGCTGTAAATAATTAGACATTATCTGGAACCACAACTGGAGAATTGGAGCCGTAACTGTTTCAACATGGAAGTCAGCAGAGGGCAGGGGCTAGATGAGTGGAGAGCAGGTGGCAGAAGATGTCCTTGCTCCTTTCCACTCTTCCTCTTTGTGCCTTCTTTCTTTCATCCTGCTCACCTTTTCCCTCTATTCTCCTTGTCCCATCTTTATTTTCAAATTGGATGCTTTTGTCTATTACAGTACAGAAAATTCAGCTAAACTTAAATAACAGAGAAAGGCATCATGTCTCAGGGCAAGAGTAAGGGTGGCTACGAGGAAGCATACACCAGAAGCTCCACAATGCTGCTGAATTTAGCGGCTTGCCTGTTTCCAGTCCACTCCTCCCAGGAAGCCTGTCTTCTGGCTGGCACCCGCCAGTCACAAAGTCCCAAGACTGCCACAAATCTAGGCAATGCCCTGAAGAAGAGAAAGTTTCATCACATTTTTAACCAAGAAACAGCAGATTTCCTTTCATGTCTTATCCTAGAAGAGTTTCACATTAGTGTAGTAAAACTAGTCTTAACCTCTGCACTACCAGCATTTTGGGGTAGATAATGATGTGTTCTGGGGAACCATTCTGTGAATTGCAGGACGTTTTGCAGCATCCTCGGCCTCTATCCGCTATATTCCGGGTATGAGAATCAAAAGTCTCCAGATATTTCTAAATGTCCCCAGGGAGTGCAAGTGGCAGAGAGGAGGTACAGAATCATTGCCCCAGTTGGAAAGAATCAGTGACTTCATTTAATCACTTGTGAGAATAACGGGACATCATCAGTTTAGACTGGCAGTTCTCAATCTTTAGCATGTATCAGAATCACCTAGAGGACTCATTAAAGCGTGGATTGCATGGCCCTGCTCCAGAGTTTCTGTTTCCCAGGTGACGCTAATGGGACCACAGTTTGAGGAACACTGTGTACCCCATCCAGGCTGCACCAATCAGTGTTCATTCCCTGGACAAAGACAAGGCTCCCCTTCCTGAAAGCATGTGGATTCAAGGTGGAGGATAGCTCTCTGTATATAATCTATGTCCCATTCGAAAATAAAAATGGGGAATGCATGCTATTACGTAAGCATTACACAGGTTCTGCTGCTGTTCACGTTTGTAGACCAGGCGTGGCCAATAGACCGAACAGTTGGTGGTGGACTGCAGCACAAAAAGAAGAAATCAGATGTTGGAGCAATGATTTCTATTGTAGAGGTCATAGCACTGCCAGGGAACTCTATTGCAGAGATTCATGAGGGTGGAATTAGAACACAGGCTTTGTGGCTATTAACTCTCTCCCATTCTGTCTGCCTCTGGCCCTGCACTCCAATCCTGCACATCAACATACATAAGTCTTTGGTTTTCTCCACCAGGTAGCCAGCCATAAGTAAGGAGCGGGGGACAGAGAGACTCTGCTAAGGATGCCTGCAAGTCCATCATTCCACACAACTTGTTGAATGAGGAAGTGGAGCAGAGGAGGGTGAAGAAGGAGATAGTAGAACACCTCTGCCTTCCAAGACACAGTCAGCCTTGCCATGTGGGTGAAATGTTGTCCAACACAAGCTCTGGAACTTTGACCACCCCACCTACACTGCCTTCTGTGTGTTGGGGGTGGGAGAGATGAATTACAATGATGGTTAGAAAGGAAGCATGCAGAAGCAACTTAGCACAGAGAGGAGAGAAATCTTCCTGTCCCTTAGAGATACGCTTTCTTCCTTGTAATAGAAAGGCCCTGCCTCCAGAATCACCTCTCTGTATCCCGTAGCCGACCGCACTTTCCTTTATGACCCAATTTAAGTTCTTCCTGCTTTATATTCAGTCCCCCCAACTTCATCTAAATTTTATCTTACTCTTTCCTAACTCCCTAGTCATATATTTGATTATGTGCTGTCTTTTTTACTGTTTTATAATTTTTTTAAGGTGGGAAGTCTAATCTCTCCAACAAACCTATATGTTCTTCCAAAAGTGCCAAGGGGCTATTTTGCTATTGGTTTCCTTCATTTCAGACCAATGTAGTATGTTTGAGTAGCCACATTCATTCCTAAAGTACAAGATGGCATCACATAAAACCCATGGAAGTCAGAGACGAAGCTACAGAGCAGCGTTCCCTGAAACCTTACCTTACCATGCCTTCACATATCAGTCCAACGTGGGCTATTTAGTACCCCCTTCTGTTGGGAAGGGGATAATGATTGTTTTCAGAATTAGACATATATAAAAGGCCTGAAGCTAAATCTTCCAAAGTAGGCCTTAATAAATGGTAACGTTTCTTATACTCATTAAAAGGTTAACACACAGATGTACCCTTTGGTTAAACACTGACTCCCCATCTACTCCAACCAACCTATACTTCACCTCTTATCCTAACTCTCTTCATTCTCCCAAATAGCCACCTCAAAGCTAATTGTTTCCATTAAAAATTTGCTCTATTCTGTATACAGATGTCTATCTTTTCATTGGCTACTTCTAATCTTGATTTCCTCTTTATTCTGAATTAAGTTCTGGGATACATGCACAGAATGTGCAGATTTCTTACATAGGTATACATGGGCCATGGTGGTTTGCTGCACCTATCACCCTGTCATCTAGGTTTTGAAAATGAATTTTTGTGCAGACCTTCTGACCTTCTATGATAGCATGCCTTCCAGTGGGATTCAGTCCACTCCCCTACCACTAGGAGAACCCTCCTACCTCAATGTCCCCGATATATTCACATTGAAGTCAATCCACATGAAAAATGGGACCTCAAGTCCCTAAGCATCCTAGTTACTTCTGACATCACAACTGTTCTTTCAACTCTAAACTTACCCAGAAAAACTGAGGTACAACCATATAGGTAGAAATCTGTAAGCTGAGGCATTGGGTTTGTGTCTGGAAGGTCAGGTCTCACTCAAACACATGCCTCTGTAATTTCTCCATCTACCATTATTCTCCTATTCTCTACTGGAAACCCCTGCCAGCATGCCTTTGGTCTCAGCAAGTAGGCTCCTATTTTTGTCCATGGCTAATATCTATCATTATGCTTGGGCTTCTGTTGGTAGGTTCTTAATTTAGGTCTTGCACTGCACCTGGAGGATCATTCCATGTGGTTTCACAGGAACTGAGAAGTCTTTAGAATAGAATAGAACATGAAGTTGGCAAGCTGTTCTGTGACCAGGAATAAAGAAATCCTGACAAGTTTACTCTGTATAATATTTCTAACTTTCCCACATTTCTCAGTCTTCCAACTTATCCAGGAGATATGTCTCTGTGAAATATTCAGAACAAAGAGACCTAGAATTTAGCTCAAGCATGAATCTCTGAAGATCAAAAAGGATCCCAGAGCTTCCATATAGTTTAGCTCATGGATTTTCTGTATAGGACAGTTATTTGTTTACAGTAAAACCTTCACTCAAAAATTTCATTCACTCTTTCATAGATACTCTTTTTGTAAATTTGAGTACCTGATGTCCCAACACATACACAACTAGAAAAAGAAAGTTAGAAGAGATAGTAATCTTTTCAGAAGTTTGTCTTCTAATAGCAAGGAAAGAAGAAAGATTAAGTATGAAAATAAGATATAAGAATACCAAATTCAAAGCAATGACAGTAATTATATTCAGAATCTTTTCCAGCCTTGCCGATGTTCCCTTCAACCATCATTATGTCCTTTTTGACCATTACAACTACCTTCTACTGATTATCCTGCCTGAATCTTCCTTCACTCTAGTTGATTCTCTCGGTGTTATTCGAGTTATCTACTTGCAAAAGAAATTATAAACTACACTTATTTTAATGCCTCTATTGTACTACTTTTGCTCTCAGGACACTGTTTTAAAATATAACCTTGGATTTTGGTTTTATTCAAATATGACTTTGGAAAGCTAACAGATATCAAAGAAATGACTTTCATTGAAAAGATAGTTTGTTACTCACAGATCTCAAGAGCGGTGAGCCCATGCAGAAAAGCCCCAGGGCAGGCCAGGAGGCAGAAGGAACATGGAAAAACATGGGCAGGAGGCTTTATTGTGGCTTTCACAGGAAGGAATGGGAAAGGCAGGGTCAACAGGTTTAGGATTAAATAATTTGAATAATCTGGGCAGGCTCTAGCCTATAGGGGCGGTTGTCCAGTGCTTGGCTCTGGGGTGATTTGAGACAAGGATGTAGTGTCCTAAACTATAGAATCCTGATGAAAGGAAAGAGGTGGGGGTATGGAGTCAAAGGCATGCTCACAGACAAGTAGCTTGCTGTCTCCAGCAATTCACTAGGCCTGGAAGGGATAGTCTCTCATGGGTCAGCCCCAAAGTGTCAAAGCATCATAAAAACAAAAACAAAAACATAACTAACACAGACAGAATTCAGACTCCTTCGTTGGGATCTGAGGTCATTCACACTTGGCCTTTGCCCGTCTCTTCCAGCCTCATCAGGACACCCAGGTTCCTGCAACAGCTCCCTCCCCCACCTTCCACATGCCCTTTCCGTTCCTGTCCTTTTTTTCATAGTGTTCCATGTGTCAGGAATTCTTTTCCTCACATTCTTCACCTGGCAAACTCATCTGTAGCCTTCAGAAACCTGCTCAAATTCCTCGAGTCTCCACGGCACATATACATCCTCCATCCTGTCATCTCTCATTTGACTTGGTTCATAGCTCAGTTAGTCACTGCTTAATAAGTTGTTGTTTATCGGTTAACATGTGTGTCTCCACCATCAATACAGAAGCCCTATAGAGACTGTCTTATATGTCTTTGACTCCCCAGTGACTAGCGCCATGTATTAGACATCACAGGCACACACGTAATAGTGGTTGAATGCATGGCAGACTTGAGTTCTTTTGTGTGGAAGCCAGAAGCCATACAGACTTAAATAGCTTCAGGGAAAATTAGGTTATGGTAAAGTTGCTTGTCTTCACAGTAGGATTTTAGAAATTCAGATAAGCCCTGATAATAATAGGATTTATTAGTAAAGCCAGAAATCATCCTTACTCTTGAAAGTCTGATTGGATTTGACTTTGGAAAGCTGATTTTTTGGAATGAAGCCCTAATTCATCCTCATCTCATAATTCAACTAAAATGTTCATGCCTGGCTAAAAGGGAAGGAGAGGGGAAGGTTACTTTAAGTATACGTTGAATCTATTGGAACTAATGCTCTGCTTTGTTCAAATTGTGAAGTGAGAGAAGTTTAGCTTGCTGGTAGATGAAGAAGTCTAGGGACCACTGTGCAGAGGAGAGAAACAGATTAGGGAGGGCAAGAGGTCTTTTCCAACACTACTGAAATCATACTATATAGAGAAAGTCTAATTTTGTCTTGAATAATTAAACATAAAGCAACCAAATGTTAATTTAATCCTTCTTAGCTTCTCCTGAGATCTGTTAATAGAGCATGGTGATGCTCTATTACCAGGATAACATTATACAATTCTTGTGTTTTCTTAAATGGGGGAATTTGCACCCCAATTTATATGAGATTCTCTCCTGAAGCAGTTAGCAAGCAGGCCCCTCTTCACCTAGAGCAGATGCTGACCGGCTAGGACCAGAGTATACACTTCTGTAAAAGCGTCAGAGAACTTCACACATACATGCACATGTATGTATGCATGTATATATTATATATGTTTTATATAGTTATGTGTGTGGAGAGAGAGAGAAAGGAGAGATTGACAGAGAGGCAGAGTAAGGTTGTAAGTATACCTCTAAATCTATTTCTAAATCTATTCAAAATAATTTCAAATTTTTAAGCAAACCTACTTTCTGTATTAGCCTGAAAATTAATGTGACTTGAGATGTTTAAAATAGGTATAACAGAAATTTTAAAACATACAGTGATTTTATCTACAGAGTTTGCCTTTATTGACAAGATTCTCATAAGCCAAAGTGAGATTCGCCCTGTAGGCATGGAAAGCAGACTATCAATAAGGAGCCTGCTGAGAAAAAAAGACCCAGCTTGACCTCATGAAGTGCACTCTGGGAATTGTGGCATTTGACACCTCACCTCCAGCTTCCTTCAAAGCCACACTCTCCCCAAATGGTGAGAGTCCAACATAGTATGACACCATGTTGAAGTCAGGAGCAAATGGCCAATTGTTTTCATAATTGCTTTCCCCCTGAAGTATCTCTAAACACAAGTGATTTGTGAGAGCAAAAGGAGATAATTAAACACTGGAATATATTTGATTTATTGAGCATGGGATTATTTCTGACATTTATTGGTGACTCAAAGAGAGTCCAGAGCTAGAAAATATGTACTCATTGCTTTGTATGATGTTTATGTAAGAGAGGAGGCCATGGGCCAAGGCAAAGGTGACACACTGGAAGTTTTCCTTCAGCTCCCCTTCCCCTGGGGGTCTTGTCAGCTCTGCCCACTTCATCATGAGCTCTTCACATGAGCCAGGACCTCATCTGCTTTCTCCCCACAGACGTCTTTCAACCCAATCAGGACACAATGTTTTTACTTTCATCTAAAAATAATTTCAAATTTACAGGAAAAAAATCATAAAAATAAAAACAATAAAAAGAATATCTATATATAATTTACTCAGATTCACATATCATAAGCCTTTTACTACATTTATCACTTACTCTATTTATCATCTTTTTAATTTGAGGGTATGTCACACACATCAGCCCCTTTCCTCTACATACTTCAGTGTGCATTTCCTAATAACAGAGATGTGCTCTTAAACAATGCAGTAAAATTATTAACTTCAGTAAATTCAGCATTGATGCAGTTCTTTTATGCAGCCTACTGTTTTGATCTAATTTTGTCTGTTGATCCAATAACGTCCTGTATAGCATCGCTCGCCTCTAACACGATATCTGGTCCTTGGGCCAAGTGCAGCATCAGTTATCACAACTCTTTGCCCTCCTTTAATCTATAACATTTCTATAACTTTTCTTTGATTTTTATGGCATTGTCATTTTTAAAGAGTGTTATCTCCCTCTTGGTTTAAATATAGTGTTTCCCATTTTGTCTTTGTCTAATGTTTCTTCATGACTGCAAGCATACCTGGGAGATATTGTGACCTTGGTTCCAGATCACTGCAATAAAGCAAATATCGCAATGAAGCAAGTCACATAATTTCTGTGGTTTCCCAATGCACATAAAAGCTGTTTACACTACACTGTAGTCTATTAAGTGTGCAATCACATTATGTCTAAAAAACAATATGTGTGCCTTACTTTAAAAAAAACTTTATTGCTAAAAAATGTTAATGATCCTCTGAGCCTTCAGCAAGCCATAATCTTTTTGCAGATGGAGGGTCTTGCCTTAATGTTAGTGGCTGCTGACTGATCAGGGTGGTGGTTGTTGAAGATTGGAGTGGCTGTGGCCATTTTAAAATATAAGAAAACAATGAAGCTTCCTGCATCCATTTCACAGAAGATTCCTCTGTAGTATGTGGGTAAAATGTGATAGCATTTTACCCACAGTAGAACTTCTTTCAAAATTGAAGACAGTTTTCTTAAGCCTTGCCACTACTTTATCAACTAAGTTTATGTAATATTCTAAATATTTTGTTGTCATTTCAACAGTGTTCACAGCATCTTCACCAGGGGTAGATTCCATCTCAAGAAACCACTTTCTTTGCTCGTCAATAAGAAGCAGCTCCTCCTCCATTCAAGTTTTATCATGAGAGTGCAGCAATTCAGTCACATTTTTAGTCTCCCCTTGTAATTCTAGTTTTCTTGTCATTTCCACTACATTTCCAGTTATAATAGTAACATCAGAAATCATTGATCATAGATCACCATAAAAGGTATAATAATAATGAAAAAGTGTGAAATACTGCAAGAATTTCCAAAGTAAGACAGAGACACAAAGTGAGCACATACTGTTCAAAAAGTTACACCAATAGACTTGCTTAACACAGAATTTCCACAAGCCTTCAATTTGTAAAATATGCAATATCTTCAGGGTGCAATAAAGTGAAGCACAATAAAATGAGATATGCCTGCATATTAAGGTTTTGCGTCCTTAGAGCACTGCATAGTTGATCTCTTGTTCCTCTTATGGTATCACATCTGTGTGTCCAACTGTTCTCATAGGTAATGTTAATTTTGATCACCCAAAGAGTGTCCAGTTTTCCATTGTATATTTTTTTCCTTGCAACATCTAATAAGTACTTTATGTGGAGACATCTTATGACAATGGTAACATCCTGTCCATCATCAGAACTTCCCTACCTTTGGCACTCATCCGTGATTCTTGCCCAATGCAATGTTTACCATGCTGATTGTAACACGATTTTTTTCAACTCT
The DNA here is from genome assembly GCA_004027835.1 of Alouatta palliata. Taxonomy (NCBI): domain Eukaryota; kingdom Metazoa; phylum Chordata; class Mammalia; order Primates; family Atelidae; genus Alouatta; species Alouatta palliata. The sequence goes on along the minus strand of PVKV010011751.1, from coordinate 44,578 downwards.
ATTACTACCTCCACATGTAACAGACTGTCTTTTGTTGTCTGTAATAATTCCTCCCTACAATTTGTTTTTCTTGAGACAGGGTCTCGCTCTGTTGCCCAGGCTGGAGTGCAGTTGCACAATCTCAGCTCACTGCATCCTCCACCTCCCAAGTTCAAGCAATTGTCCTGCCTCAGCCTCTCGAGTAGCTGGGACTACAGGCATGTACCACCACACCTGGCTAATTTTTGTATTTTTAGTAGAGATGGGATTTCGCTATGTTGGCCAGGCTGGTCTTGAATTTCTGGCCTCAGGTAATCCTTCCAACTTGGCCTCCCAAAGCACTGTGATTATAGGTATGAGCCACTGCACCTGGCCTATCCTCCCCACAATTTATTATCTATCTATCTAACTACTATTATTTGTCTATATTAATTAATAGATTTCTATTTTAAATGGTTCATAATTCATTATGGCACTCAATTATTTGATATTAAAATTGTCCCATATTTAGCCTGTGAGATCCTCTTCAAATTGTCTCCTATTTCCCTGTTACATGCCTCCTTCATTTTTTTTTTTAACACTTCTTACTCTCTGGCATACAAATATTCCAAGTTCATTTTGTACATACCCTGTCAAGTCATTTTTCTTCTAGGCCCTGTTTCATTTTAAAGGGAATGGGATTAGAGACCAAGATCTGATAATCAGATGTGCTCATTGTTCCTAGGATGGCTTTGTTTTTGGCTCGTTGAGCAGGCAGAAGGAGGAAACAGCTGTATGTTTTTATATGTATGCATGCATACACATACAAATATGCATTCATGCATGTGTACACATGTGTGTATTTACATGTGCACCTAGACATGCACATTTTGGAAATCCTGAGTCCACACCATTGCCTTCCATTTTGATCCACATTCTTATGTACCTTCTATATGGAGAACACTGACTCCCAGCAGCCTCACTGTGTCTCACTTGTTCAATCCTATATTACATCTAAACTAGCTGTAGAATTATTTATTCCGTAAACCCAAAATCAACAAACCTACTCAAGAACACAGAATATTTGTGTGCTGCCCCACTGCAAACACACAGACAGCCCACCTGCTCCAGATTCATAATATACAGTCACATACTGTGACCCAGTTATTCGGATTAGTACTTTTCTTGCTTGTTTTCCTTCCCCTTCAGTGTTTTTAGGGTAGTCATTAACTATAATTAAGTTCACTTATTTCCATTTTCTTCCTGTTTCATATGCGGTCTTTTTTCCATTCTTATTGATTTTATTTTAATTGTTGAATCTGAAGCCAATTGTTAGGCTTTAAAAAGTAAAAACATTATAAAAGTTACACTCAGAAAAGTATCATTCTTTCCTGTAGCCTTCTAGCCCACGCCCCTCCCCGCTGTCTCCTTAAAGGTAACAAATTTGACTTTTAAAAATTTATTCTCTTTCTGTTTCTTTTAGATAGAGCTTTTTATGTAAGCTTTTCTTTGTCCTGAGATGCAGAATGAAAGAAGAGTCCCAACATTCTTCAGGGTACCAGGCATCTCTCAACCTTCACAACATCCCTAGAAAGGAAGGCACTGTCTTAGCCCAAGATAGTGACATCTTCACCTGGACAAATGCTATTCATTCTGAAACGAGAAGGAATGGATTTGGCACACCTTCAATATTTGGGACTAGGAGGTCTGGAGATTGTAATGATGCAGGGCCTGAGTGTCTGGGACTGGAAACTCTGTAGGTCCAGCCACTCTGATACCATGGCCATGCCTTAGGAAAATAGTTTTAGAGGAAGTAAAAAGAAACAGAAAAGCTGAGTCACAACAGAGCTGTACCTTCAGGAGCCGAGATCTATGGTGGCACACCAACAGCTGAATAACCTAACCATGTAGAAAAGGGTTTCCTCCTTCAAAACTAACTCCCAGCTCCAACTGCAACCTTAGGCTCCCCAGCCCTATCTGTAGGGGAGAAAGATGGTACCTAGTTCCCCAACCACCAGGGTTCCATGGTCTTCCAGCAGGGACAAGCAAGATGGCATGAACGACCAGACCTCCTGGGTTGTAACAGGGACACCACGTGGTCATCACGATAGGCAAGAGAACTGTGGATGGCCTGCCAACTGCATTCCCTCCCTTGGAGGTGATAAGAACCAGAGGTGACTTCTTGAAATAAGTAACTCATGTGGTTGCCTTGAAGTTACACAGTGGGAGGATCATAAGGACAGAAAATGATATTTCCATAATAGAATGGGTGGGGGCGATTATGAATCATTTGAGTATTGTGAAGAATGTGATCTCATTTTGTACCCAAGCCAGTGAGTATCATGCCAGTTTTCTATATGAGAAAACAGGCTGGGCCAGGTGCAGTGGCTCACACCTGTAATCCCAACACTTTGGAAGGCTGAGCCGGGTGAATCACCTAAGGTCAGGAGTTTGAGATTAGCCTGGCCAACATGGGGAAAAACCATCTCTACTAAAAATACAAAAACTAGCCGGGCATGGTGGTGGGCACCTGTAACCCCAGCTACTTGGGAGGCTGAGGCAGGAGAATCACTGGAACCTGGCATGATAAGCAGAATTAAAGAGTGATGAAGAGGAGCTAGGAGCACACGGAAGGAGCCATGGGGTCAGAAGTGGTCCCTGGGTCCAGGAAAGCTTGCAGGAAGGGAGCAGGAGGTGCTTGTTGAACACCGTTGGGATACCCTGCTGGCCAGGAGCTTCGATGCTTCTCATTGAGTTCTTACAGGAAACGTTTGAGGTAGGCAGTACTCATGTAACTGCCTCATGGGCAGCAGATGAAACCTCAGAGAAGTGAGCACCTTGCCGCGGCTAGCTATAAAGGGGGCAGGATACCACGCCAGCTATCCTGCTGGCTGCAGACAATCTGCCCTGCTCCACCTTCCAGCCTGGGGCACAGGGCAGTGAGGGGTGGCGGTTGTAAAGTTGCCACACCGTGTTCTCCTTCTCTCTGGACTTTGAGACATTGCCATGTAGAAGGACCTCCGGCTCTTCCATTAAGGTTTGCCTTTTTTTCTCCACCCAGTTTTGTGGGAAGTAAAATATGACATTTGGTTAATTAATTTTTTAGATCTACAAGGCCAGTGTAGGAAAGGCTGTAAATTAAACAATTCTCATTTCCATAACATTGCAGTTCAAAGGGTATCACGTTATGATGCATCCCTGAAGCAATGGTGCGTAGCTTCCATTAAACAAAGGCCTGCATGCAAAAGCCCCTTGCCCTGCCTTGTGATGAAGTTAGGCGTGCGAAACAGAAAAAATAATTGGACGTGTTTATCTCTCGATATTTTCATCGGAATGTACTCAACAGGGCTGTCAGGGACTGTTCCCCAGGACAGGTGTACTGTACAAAAAAAGAGATTAAATTTAAGAGACCATTTACTATACAATCTCCTCCTCATTCCGAGATGGAAAGTGGCTCAGCACAGTACATGCAGTAGGATAGGATGGAAACGGAGGAGGAGAAAGGGAGGAAGAGAACGCAGCAGGGGGCAGGAAAATATGGCTGGGGTGGAGGGCGGGGCGGTGTACAAAGGAAGGCAAAAGTGGACCCAATGTTCAAGCAGAGGAAGGTTTGGAGGTCGCTGGATGGCAGTTCAAACATGAGGACAAGGTGAGAGTCACAGGCACAGGGAAGGAATTGAGTGAGAACTGCAGAACTGAGGAGGGGCTTAGTTTCTGGTCTGTTTTATTGTCTGGCCAATGTGTCGTCACAGCAGGCTTCGGGTTTGGGTGATGGGAAGAGTAAATAGTCAGAGAGCCATGTGCACTCTGAGAGAAGAGGGCAAAGTCTAGTCACAGGTCAGGGGGTCTGGCCAGAGGGCTTCATGGTCAGGCAGGTTGTAGAGGTGAAAGCAAGTCATGGAGTGGAAGATGGCCTTAGCCATTCCTCGTTAGGGTCAGCACCACAAGCAGCGGCCAAGGCTGAAAAAGCCAGAGTAGCCCAGGAGCCTGAACAGAACTGTAAGACTGAAAGTCAAGCTAGGACATAGAGGCAGAGGAGCAGGCCAGGCCAGAAGAATGTGTATGGAACCCAAGCCACAGAAAGGCAGTGGGCCATACTGCCTGATGCGTCCTGCCGGGGCCTGCAGTGATGCAGGGCTGGAACAGGGTATGGGAATGCAAGGAGCAGGACATTTCCCCATGCAGAAAACCAGCTGAGTGCCCCTCATTAATGGGGTATGTACGGTGAGTGGAGGCAAAAAATAACAAGTTTAGGCCCATATTAATATGTGCCTGGCGATATACCAGCTTCTGGACATATAAAAAATAGATAAGATCAGGCCCCTGCCCTGCATTAGGAAATTAAACATGACCTCAGCTAATTGCAGCAATTGTTCTGAGCACACAGATGAGGGGGACATTACTTCCACCTGGAGGAATCAGGGAAAACTTCTGTACCACATCTGGCAAAATAACTTGTGCCACATCTGGAATATTTCTAGCAGAGAAAGGAAAGAGAGGAATGACATTTTAGAGAGAGGAAAGCATGTGTTGTAGGTTTACTGTCCTAAAAGGATTAATGTAGGTTCACTAGACTCACCTATGATGGGAAAACTAGACGTTTTACGGAAAAAACATTCACCAGAGTACCAGAGTGGAAACAGAACTCTCACTTATTCAAATCATTCTATTACCTGAAGTTTATATTCTGTAAACAGGCTGTTCCAGAATTATTTCTCATTATTATTTTTAAGTAATAAAACATATGTGGAGAGTGTTTTATTGTCAATATCTTTGAGGAAATCACAGGTTAAGTGCGCTAAAGATCGTCTTTTCTCCAGGATTTCTCAGAGCTATTAATATATTGATATGCATTTTGAATTTCAAAAAAAGAGTGTAGCATTAAGCATTTCTCATTCCAAAAATGGAATCACGGTTTTTTTTTTTTTCAGCTCAAGCATAAATGGGATGTCTAGAAAATTGTGGCTTAAACATTTTAATTAACCTAAGCCTTAAAACATGAGTAGAAAACATCTCTGAAGGCCCATGTCTCCCTTTATTGCAACTTGTGAAAGCTTTGTCAGCAGATTTCATATTACGTGGTGATACTTTTTACTTCTTGTTTCTCGCAAGACCTGCACTGTTCAGTATGGTGGCCACTGGCCACACATGGCTATTGTGTGCTTGAAATGTGGCTGTGCCATTGTGATGTGCAGTGAGTTACTAGAAAGTTCCTAGGCATGCATATGTGCCCTGCTCTCCATTTCCATCACACAGCACTGCCACAAGCCATGAGCTACTTGAGTGTGGAGATCTTAGCATCTGTGTGTTCCTTATGCTTGACAAATGTCCTTTTACATCATAGGCATTCAATAAACATTTGCTGAATGAATAAAATTAGAACATAAATAAGTGAAACTCTGTACCTAAACTATCTGTTACTCATTAAGTCTGATGCAAGGTGCTTGCTCTCATTTTCTGACTTTCATTTTGCAAATCCTGTTTCTGCTTATCTATAAACGACCTCTTTACTGAAGTGAATATGTTATTTGCATGCATGCAATTAATCCACTAAATTGTTTTAACATATCCAGAAAGCTAGCTTTCCAAGCTGTGACATTCCCTTTTAAAGTAATACAGAATTCTGGGTTCTGACACGATTTACTACCATTGGGAAGCCTGCACAATAGCATCTGACAGCTCATGTGGCTACCTGACCTCCTTCAACTCCTGGGTTTTCACTTCTGGCCTCATCTCCCTTGTTTGTCTTAACCCCAAGAAAACAATCAATAACTCCCTGATCTCCAAAGCCTTTTCTTATACTCACAGCTCTAGGCTTTCTGAAGCATTAACTTCTTTCAAGCAACTGCCGAATTTTGTGATGCCCCACCTTTTCAGTAATGCTCTTATTTCCTTCTGCTCTCCCTCCTCCCTCTTCCCTCCCAAGCTTTCTTCTATCTGTTCCCTCATTGCCTGACAGTGATTTTCTTGGTAGCTGGGCAAGCCTGGCAATCTTTAAAATAGAGATAAGAGGCTGTGCCAGATGACCTCCGGGCACTGTGAAAGTTAAATAAGATAATGAAAGTAAAGAGCTGTGTAAACTGCCAAGTGTGAATAGGTATGAAGGGCAATTCTTAGTAAATTAGGATGGAATGAAGCAAGACACTTCAGTCCTTTTTTTTCCTGAATTTCTGCGTCTTCCTACTCCTTTAAAGAACACGGAAACCCATCTCAGTGCGGCTAGAGATGAACAGTCGAGACTGCTTAGTGTTTTTACTCATCAAATGGATACTTTCATCTTTTCTACTTTCCTTCTTTTCTACTTGACAACTGATTTAAAGAAGAGTGTGGAAAAGTAGGCTTACAGTAATGAGTACATCTTCTTCTCTACGCTTCAAGATATCCCTCTACCCTTATTATTAAGCAACTGTAAAGAACTAACACAGAGAAGTATATTTTGCTTTTAATTAATTATAATTATTACCTAGTATTGAAATTTTAAAAAATATTTTCTTTCTTTTTTTCTCTCTTTCTTAATTATACTTTAAGTTCTGGGGTGCATATGCAGAACATACAGGATTGTTACATGGGTACACACGTGCCTTGGTGGTTTGCTGCATCCAAACCCCCATCATCTACATTAGGTATTTCTGTTAATGTTATCATTTCCCAATCCCTCACCCCCTGCTAACCCTCCCCTAGCTACCCATCCCCAACAGGCCCCAGTGTGTAATGTTCCCCTCCCTGTGCCAATGTGTTCTTATTGTTCAACACCCACTTATGAGTGAGAACATGTGGTACTGGTTTTCTGTTCTTGTGTCAGTGTGCTGAGAATAATGGTTTCCAGCTTCACCCATGTCCCGGCAAAGGACATGAACTCATCCTTTTTTATGGTTGCATAGTATTCCATGGTGTACATGTGCCATTCTTTCCACCCCTTTTTTCATTGGTTAGGTGGATTTTAGGACAATGTTTAACTCAAGGCCACACAGAAGTGATTAAATGCTGGAATGCTGATCTGGATGAGCCAAGATTTTATTGCAGATTACAAAACTGTCCACAACTGACCATCTTTTGTCCTATCCCATAAAGAGGTGGAGTCTGTTTCTCCATTCCTTGAACTGGGGTTGGCCACATGCTTGCTTTAGCCAAGGGAGCATCAGTCACCCTGATATAAGCACAGGCTTGAAAAATAATTGCTCAGTGGCATTTGTCCTCTTATTATTTCAAAGATGCTTTGCCTCCCACCAAGTGAAGAAGCTTGAAGAAGCACATGATAAATATAGTGCCTTATCACTATTATCATTTCAGCCAACTGCCTGATGCATGAGGCCACCCTAGACCAGCCACTCACTGGCCCACTCACCAGCTGACCACAGACACATGAGAGAACCAGAAAACCTGCTCAGGTAACCAACAGAATATGTAAGCTAAACAGATGGCTTTGTGTTACACTACTGAGTTGTGGGGTGCTTTGTAATGCAGCAAAAGGGAATGGATACAGAAGCAACTACCGAGACATGGAGTGCTACTGTTAAAAACAAACCCTCAACCACTCGGTATTAACCATGCACTGGGCAATGTATAAAGGCTGGAAATGCAGTGGAGAAACTGGTAGAGAGAACTGCACATTCTCAGTGGTGGCTGGTAATGGCCACCAGTGATGGTGGCCATCCAACTGATGAGGGAACTGCTACGGCAGCTAGAAAAATAGCAACACATTTTGTGTTATAAAGCAGTTTGTAAAGCTGTTACCTGGAGTAAACTGAAGAATACCATACATACCTTAAAGCTTTCTGATCTGGCTGGGCAGCTTTCTAGACGAAATGTTGTAGTGTCAGCTGGTTCTTGCTATTTATGATATAGTAGTGCAAGAAAGATGAGCTAAGGAAAGAACTCTTTCATCAGCACACAAAAGTTCCTGCATATATTGAGCGATACGCACTTGTTTATGACTTCTGGATTTAATATTGTGTCTACCAACGTATGGATTTCACCAAATACCTTGTTATAAGAAAATTCAGAAAAAATTTAAGGTAATTCTAACAGGAAAGGGCCACTGGATTGGACAAAAAGGAACTGAAATTGCTCAAAATGCCAAAAGACTCCTGTCCCTAACGTTTTATTTAACCTAAGAAGTCTTTTTCATTTTTATTTATTGCCATCAGCAGTGTTCAAGGGTTTCTTTTCTCTGGACCCTCTCCAGCACTTGTTATCTTTTATCTTTTTTTATAGTAGCCATCCTAACAGGTGTGAGGTGATATCCCATTGTGGTTTTGAGTTGCATTTTCCTAGTAATTAAGGATGTTGACGCATTTTTCTTTTTATGTATCTGTTGGCAATTTGTATATCTTCCTTTGAAAAATTTCTGCTCAATCCCTTGCCTATTCTTAATAGTGTTATTTTAGGGGGGGTTATGCTATTAAGTTGAAATTCTTGAATATATTGAATATTAACTTATCAACGTATGGTTTGCAAGTATTTTCTCCCATTTTTAGGTTGTCTCTTGACTTTGTTATTGTTTCCTTTGCTGTATAGAAGCTTTTTAGTTTGAGGCAATGCTATTTGTCTATTTTTGCTTTTGTTACCTGTGTTTTTAGGATCATATTCAAAAAAATCATTACCCAGACCAATGTCAAGAATATTTTCCCTTATGTTTTCTTCTAGTCATTTTACAGATTCAGGTCTTACATTTAAGCATTTAACTCATCTTAAGAAGATTTGTGTATATTCTTCTCCATGTGGATATCCAATTTTCTCTACAGTGTTTATTGAGGAGACTATCCCCTCCTCATTGGATTCTTGGCACCCTTGTCAAAGATCAGTCAACCATAAATGTGTGGATTTATATTAAATATCTGGGCTGTCTTTTCTGTTTTATTGACCATTGTCATTCTGTTAGGAATTCTATACCTCTGTAATATATTTTGAAATCAGTAAGTGTGATGCCTCCAGCTTTGTTCTTGCTCAAGGGTGCTTTGGCTATTCAAAGTCTTTCGTGGTTCCACATGAATTTTAGGATTGTTTTCCTATTTTTGCAGAAAATGCCATAGAAATTTTGATAGCAATTGCATTGATCATTTCAATTAGTATATTTTAACAATATTAATTCTTTTGGTTCACAAACACAGGATATCTTTTCATTTATTTGTGCTCTCTTCAATTTCTTTTATTAATGTTTTATAGGTTTCAGTTTACAAATCTTTTACTACCTTGGTTAAATTTATTTCTAAGTATTTATTCTTTTTTGATGCTATCGTAAATGGGATTTTGATAATTTTTTGACAGTTCGTTGTTAGTGTATAGAAACACAAATGATTTTTGTATGCTGATTTGTATCCCACGACTTCACTGCATTTGTTTTGTTTATTAGTTCTAGCAGTTTTTTGGTAGAAACTTTAGAGTTTTCTGTATGTATGATAATGTCCTCTTTTAACAAGACACATGTAGGTTCAAAGTAAAGAAATATGAAAAGATATTCCATGGAAATGATAAACAAAAAAGGTCAAGAGTGGCTATACTTACGTCAGACAAAATACATTTTAAATAAAATACTATCACAAGAGACAAAGAGGTCATGTGTAATAATAAAGGGGTCAATTCATCAAGAGGATATAACAACTGCAAATGTATATGGACCCAACACTGGGGCACCTAAATATGTAAAGCGATTATACAGTAATAGCAGAGGGATTTCAGTATCCCACTTACAACAATGGGTCGCTCATCTGGACAGAAAATTAATAAGGAAATGGTGGACTTGAATAAAGCTATAGAGCAAATGAACCTAACAGACATCCAAAACATTATATCCAACAGCAGCAGAATACACATTCTTCTCAAGCACATACAGAACATTCTCTGGGACACTAGGATATTTCAAATGTGCAAATAAATGAATGCAATGCACCATATTAACAGAATGAAAAACAAAATCATGTAATCAAAAATGTCATCTGATTATCTTAATAGATATAGAAAAGGCTAACATCATACTTAATCATGAAAAACTGAAAGTTTTTTCTCTAAGATCAGGAACAAGACAGGGATGCCCACTGTCATCACTTCTTTAAATACCAGAGCAATTAAACAAACATAAGAAATTAGATAGAAAGAAGTAAAACTGCCCCCTAATTTTCTGTTGGCAGGAAAGAAGCTAAGAAAGTTGATGAGTTTTGACACGGGTTCCTCTAACATCCTATCCTCCCCTGGAATTACCTCAATTTCCCTTCATCATTAGTCTCTGGCAGCTTCCCACCACTCTTCCTCCAGACCAACACCCTTCGTTCCCCATCACCCATCAACACCATCATCATCACCTTCACCAACAGCCTCATCAAGAAGCAGCTTTCAAGTGCATGGATTTTCCAAACCAAGAGAAGTCACAGAAAGTATACAAATGCCTTCATGGGTAGACACTAAGTAAACCATCATCTAGAAAAGAGACAGAAGGTGTAGAGAAAGAGCTTCGCAGTGTATCCTGGGAAAACAGACACAGTGAACTTCCAGCAATGCTAACAAAACAATGTAGTAGCTACAGATTCCACATGGGAAGCCCCAGAAGGAGTCGACACCTGTGGAGCACAGAGATCTCTGAGAGCTTCCTTAAGGGAAGAAATTAGTTTTGCCTTTAAGACAGATATTATTAAAAGAAAACATCCACAGACATTCAATAATTATTTAATGAGTATCTGCAGTGAGTCAGGTGCCACCTACACAATGAGGAAACAATAAAGACAAATAATATTAACAATGCTGCCTTGTGTTCGTGTTGCACTTTGCAATTCATCATCCAGTCAACAATGAAAATCTGAACAACAGGACAGAGAAGAAAAAGGACAAACAGGAACTAGAATTGCTTAAATACCTTGATGCCCCTAGTACCATACTGGTATTGTGCATTGGCAATTCAAATGCCATTTGAATTTAAGGTTGAGGTTTGATTTAAGGTTAAATCAAAAGAGAAAACAGGTGACCAACCAAGTCACTCATAGAGTTTGTGCTAGTGGAGTTGGGAACTGAATAAGTTTTTTCAAAGCCAAAAGCTCTGTTGAGGAATCCGGAAGTAGTCAGGGTTTGGTTTGAACAGAGCCCTGGGAAGGGTTGGGGGTGGGTAAGGAGGAAAGGAAGAGAAGGAGAGAGGGAGAGAAAGATCAGTCAAGAAGAAGGAATCAGGGCAATTTTCTACAGGAGTATACTCACTCCTCCAAACAGCATCTCCCTCCCAGGGGAGCACTGTTGCCATGACTCGTTAGCACCTGGAGCAGTTTTTCAGTCCAAAGGTATTCTTTCCTATAATCACCAATTAGCACCTGTCACAGTCATTTTCCTGGGCAGTTGATGAGGATTGAGATTCTGGCAGGCTGGAGATTTGACTAAAGCCCTCCGGTTAATAACAGTGATATTCAGAGCAGAACTAATAGCTCACGCTTGGAATGGATTTCCTCTTTTATGTGACCAGATTCTCCCAGGACCTGTACAGCTTGATTTTCTGTGCCCAAGAACTTTAACAAGCTATTGTTAGCCAGTAATAACTTTTGGAGCCCCCCTGGCCAGAGAGCAGAGCAGTTCATCACTGAACAATATAGCTGATTCATTTTATTATTAAAGGAGTTTGTAAAAGGATGATTCATTTTTCCTCTGCTCTTAGGTGATTCTCAGAGTTTGCCATCCTTCTAAGTATTCCCACATTGACTCCCATTGCTGCAGAGTTTATGCTGTACAAAGTCCCATCCAGGACCCAAACCGCAGAGACGGTAGCCAAAATGTGGGCTATGCAGGGAACGCAGTGTCCTTGGCTTTTTACCCAGAAATGAGAACCTCATCATTGTAGAGGAATGTCCCCACACAGGTCACATGAGCGCCTCTTTCTTTCTGCATATGTATCACAGCACCTGCAAGACTAGATCACACTGATTTGTTTCACTGTGAGTCTCCTCTATGCAACTGTGCATCGTTCATGCCAAAGGCTCGATGTGACTGAACTTCTGGACCAAACCCAAACCCAGATCCCAACCCTCAGCAACAATGACTGGGGTTGTTAGCACAGCTAATTTGCTTACCCAACATCTGTTGTCTGGTTTCCTGACAATCACACCTCAATTTTCCTTGGGGAAATGAGTCTTTCCAGTTATTTGGTGGAGTTAACTTTCTCCCAGGCAGCAGGGTAGAAACAGGACACTGATGTGGTCTCTCCTGCTCACAGTGATTGGTCAGGCCTGGGCACACCATCCAATTCATGCCAAAGAGAGAAAGGGCCAATTTTTCTGCAATTATTGGGAAAGAAAGCTCTTTCTGTGGAGATTTCTAATTTGGCAAGATATAAGGCTGAATTACTGGTGAACATTTTTATTATCACATACAGAGAATCTGACTAATGATTAAGAAAGATGGAGGAAAAAACTCTTAGAGACAGAGACAGAATTATGAGGACACTGTTTGAGCCTCTAGCATCACCTCTTCCTGAAGCCACTGTCCTTTGACTCTAAGGTGCACTCATCATCCCTTCCTTTGCAGCAGACTTCCATTCTGAAAATAACTCTGTGAGCAAGGCAGTCTACAGGTAAGGAAAAATAGACTTAAAGCGTTTAACACTTTCCCCAAAACAGTAGCATAATATAATGGTCAATTAGTGTCTGTTAAATTGTCAAGTTACTAATTTACTTAGCTGAAAAACAACAGCTCTCAACTAATTCACTTTGCAACCAGCCATATGAGAAAAAGGGGCCCTGTGTTCTTAACTGTGGTTTCTTTTCTGGTTCCTCCCTGCCTGACCCTCTCGTGGACCCAGGATGTTCAGTGGTTTCATTATTGATCCACTGCGCACTGAATCTTTTCTCTGGAAAGCATCTAAATTCTACGAACCACCAGTCTTGAGCAGCACCACACTTTGCTAAAACGCACATTCATTCCCTACCCTGCTGCTCCCTAACTTATATATGGGCACCATGGGATCAGCACCTCCTAAGAGGAAGCCCGTTTCTCTCTCCCTGGCCTGGCCTTTTTCCAGTCGTGACACTGGGCCAGTTCATGGCCTACTCCTTTACTCCCGTACCCTGTGTCAGGGAGGGACCAGCTGAGCGGAGTGGTCAGGAACAGAGACCCGCTGAGCCGAGACGTCAGGAACAGGGACCAGCTTACCTGAGAGGTCAGGAACAGGGACCAGCTGAGCCGAGAGGTCAGGAACAGGGACCAGCTTACCTGAGAGGTCAGGAACAGGGACCAGCTGAGCCAAGAGGTCAGGAACAGGGACCAGCTGAGCCGAGAGGTCAGGAACAGGTACCAGCTGAGCCGAGAGGTCAGGAACAGGGGCCAGCTGAGTGGAGAGGTCAGGAACAGGGACCTGCTGAGTGGAGAGGTCAGAAGCAGCTTCCATGGGGCTGGAGCTGGAGTGTGGTTCATTCCATCCATAAAAACACGGGGTCCAAAGAGCTCCAGGACATAGAGAGTCAGCATGACAGGGGAGACCTGAGCTTCAGGGACCAGTGCAGAAGAGCAGAGGCCAGTGTCATGGTTTGGTTAGGGGAGGAAACACCCCAGATATACCTGAGGATAGGAATGGGGAACAAACAGTTTTGGGCAACTGCTAAAAGCAGCCCGAGGGTGGCAAGATGCAGGATGATGAGCAGACACTGGACACAGTCCGTCATCTGCTGTGTAGCCTTGAGCTCATCAATCACTCCCTGTACCTCACTCCCCTGGTCTATAAAACATGGCTAATGATGCCTATGGGTTGTCCCATCTGAGGTTGTTGGGAGACTTAAAAAGAGCCAGAACATGGAAAGTGCTGGGACATGGAGGTGCTCAATGAGATGCACTGTCATCAGTGCTGTGGTGATTATGTCCCACAGCTCTGTGCCTTGTCCCTGGATGAGCCCAAGTGACATCAGTAGCATCCAGCAAGTCAGATGTCTCCTCAGATGAACGTAATCCCTCTGTCTCTCTCTCTTTTTTTTTTTTTTTTGCTTGAAACGCACTCCTCTGTCATAAGCCATGTGTTGCTCCTGCAAGAACAGCCTAGGCTTCTCCCATCACACATGACAAATCACTTCTAGGATCCAGCTCAGCCAGTGAGACCCCACCCAGCGTGGCCCACCAGGATGGCTCTTCCATAGAACGGAGGTCCATTTGGAAATGGAAGGAGACCCACCAACCACTTCAGGCCCACCAGTGTGGTGCTTTCCCGGAGGAACTTGCACCTTAACAGCATAAGAGACTTGACTTGACATAAAGACTATTTCCACTGTTGTTTCCCGGGACCAGGGAAGCATTCTGGTTTTCAGTTTCCAGATATTTCCCACCTTCAGGTTTTTCTACTATGCACACCAGCACTTTATTCCCCTGAGTATAGTAGCAATTTTATGCTCTAAAGGGCCTGTCTAGAGCTGGATGAAGAGGGAGCTCCTGAGTCAGGTTTTTAGATCATGCTCCTCTGTGGTTGTGTGTTCGGTTGAGGTTCCTTTCTCATAGAAATTATGTATTCTACATATTGTCTGTGTGATATAATATGTGTGGACTGCCAAATAGGAGCATGCCTACACTAGCACAGCTGGATTTAGCACGCTGCTGTTAAAATGGAATTGGCCACATATCCATGGATGCATCAGGTCATGCTGGGACCAGAGGCTTACTAATTAGTTGTCAGAAAAAAATACGAAGAAGGAAGGAAGGAACAAAGGAAGGAAGTCTGTCTCAGGTTGTCATCTGTACTTCTGGCCAATCTACTATAAATTAGAGATTCCCACAACTCCTTCCTCAGGTTCTATTATCTGCTAAACTGCTCACATAACTCAGGGAAGTACATTCTTAGATTTACTAGTTCATTTTAAAGGAAATTAAAAATAATACAGATGAACAGCCAGATGAAGAGGTACACAGGGCAAGCGGTGGAAGGGTCCTAAGCACAACAGGTTCTGTGCCCCGGAAGGCTGGGGTGTACCATCCTCCATGTACAAGGGATGTGTTCTTATTCACCAACCTGGAAGCCCACTGACCCCCATATTTTGGAGATTTCTATTGAAACTTCATCAAATAGGCATAATCGATTTTTAACTCCATTTTTAGCTCCTCTCCCCTCCCTGGAGAATGGGGGTTGAGCTCTGGGGCCAAAAGTTCTAATCTAATCACAATTTGGTCTTCTGGCAACCAGCCCCCATCCTAAAGCTATCCAGGAGCCCATCGAGAGTCACCTCATTATAACTGAGGTCAGGGGTTCAAAACCAGCCTGGCCAACATGGCAAAACCCTGGCCAACATGGCAAAAAAAAAATTAGCTGGGTATGGCGAGGGGAGCTCCTGTAATTCCAGTTACATGGGAGGCTGAGGCTTGAACCAGGAGGAGATTCCGCCACTGCACTCCAGCCCGGGTGATAGAGCGAAACTCTCTCTCAGAAAGAAAAAAAATATATATATGTTCCTGTCACCCAGCAAATACCACAGGTTTTAGGAGTTCTGTGCCAAGAGCCAGGGCAGAAACCAAATATATATGTTTTATTATAAATTATGTCACACACATACAATCCTTTAATCCTTAGACTTTTTTTTTTCTCAATTTCTTCTTAGGTAATTAACTTCATGAAAAGCTTCATTCAAAATGTTAACTCCCACCACTATAAAACATTGTGTGTTATGCCTTGAAGTCCTTGAAAAATATCCATTGCTTTATGGAATACACCACCAAAGCATTGACAGAAAAATAATTTTGCAGTATAATAAAAAAAGGAGAGAAAGGAACCTGTATTCATTAAATTACAGGTTATATTTCTTGCTGAGGTATGCATGTTCTTAATATTGAAGAAAATGCTAAAAGCATGGATGAGTGGAGTGACCTTAGAAAAATAAAATGTTTTTATTTTGTATATTTTGTATTTGTGAAACCAACAACTCTTCATTTTCTCTACAGAATCTTTTTTTAAGAGTAAATGTCTTTGTATTTTTTTTTTTTTTTTTCGTTTTACAGGAACTCTAATTCTACCTTCTTTCAGATCTTGGTTTATTGTTAAAAATAAATGCCTTTCTTTAAAGTAACCTCCCACCTTTTGTGCTGTGCTTGGAAAAGGAAAGAAGAAAGTTGGCTATAAAGAAAACAAGACTTTGGCTGGCATGAGGTGGGAATGATTTAAAATGCTTCCACCCAATTGAGAAGGAAACCTATGGCCCTTTAAAGCTGAACTCCTGGAACCTGCATTTCACATAATTGGAATCAGTGTGAATATCACATGCAGCAAAATGAGAAAATGTCACTAACTCGTACTTCTTCAGTGAAGAAATGCTTGCCTTTTTTTCTAAGGGCTTGAAAAAGACCTTCTCAGCAGAGAGCATTTTTTTCTCCATTCTCTTACTCATGAGTCTTATTTTCCAATATCCCTGAGGAAAAGAAGCCTCAAATCAGAAAAAGGTATGGGGCAGTATTGTCCCTGCATTTTCTTTATAAAAGTCCATTCATAAAATACCAGAGGACACCTTCTGCATTAATGAGAGTACTACCTACCACTGAATCTCAAGGTGAGAAATGAGCACGTGAGGGTGCAGGATTGCCCTGGGATGAGGCTTGCTTTGGCCAGGACCAAGCACTCTGATAGCTCCCTGAGTGACAGTTAAAACTTTCAAATCCACAAGGTGACTCACGGCTCAGTGAGCATATGAAATAGGTGGCTCAGGAAGCAGACTTCCTGGATTTAATTTGGTTTCACTTAGTGTTTCCAGGTAAAATACAGAATTCCCGGTTAAATTTGAAGTTCAGATAAACAGCAAATGTTGTAGAGGATACACTTAAATGGTCAGCCCTCAGTATTTGCGAGTTCTGCATCTGTGGATTCAACTAATCATGGATGGAAAATACTCAGGAAAAAATAACAATATAACAATACAAAATATTACAGATAAACACAGGCTAACAACTACTTATGTAGCATTCCCATTGTATTAGGTATTATAAGTAGTCGAGAGACAATTTGAAGTATATGGAAGATGTGCATAGGTGATGTGCGAATACCACACCCTTGCATATCAAGGCCTTGAGCATCTGTGGATTTTGGTATCGGTGGTGGGGTGGTTAGTGGCAGGGGGTGGTCATAGATCCATTCCCCACGAATAACAAGAGGTGACAGTAATAGAAAGTTAAACGCTGTGTAACTTGAACGTCATATGGCTGGATCTGACAACAGTAATTTGCCACTCATTTGCTGTAGGACCTTGATGTCTCCATGCCTTGATTTCTTCACAAGGATAATATCCCCAAGTAGAGATAACAATAACAACGCCCATATGAAAGGGCTGTTACCAAGATTAACTGAGTTCATGTTTGCAAAGTACCAGAATAGTACTTTGGCGTGTCGTAAGCACTACCTAGATGTTGGTTAAGAGAAACGTAAAATGAATTTGTGGAAAAATAAAAATAAAAATGTAAAATGTATTTGTGGAAAAAATAAAAATCTGAGGCCAGACCAGACAAGCAAAGACTCAAGCTTTACGAATTAACGCATCTTAGTCTTAGCATCTTCAAGACTGGCAGATGGATCAGCTGAGAGGCGTAAGCTATGGGAGAGCTGAACTTGAAACCAACAAGCACTAGCAGAGGTGAATGCCCCAGAGCTGGAGCCGCAAGAGCTATAAAAATAGGCATTGAGCCGTCTACACCCCCTCACCCAGCCAACTCACCGAAAGTGGTTTGTCCCGCTTGAGAGCAAAGCCCCATCAACATCAGTTCTTACAAAGGGAAAGAGGGAGAGTTGGCCTAGAAGGATGCTTGAATCTGAGGTTCAATTTTTTTAGGGATGAAAGTGAAAATACAGGAGAAGGAGCAAAGATGTTCTTCGATTAAGATGATGTCTGTGGTTCTTTTGTCTGCATCTTCTTAAGGGGTGCAGAGAGTACCCCAAGTGGCTGCAGAATGCAAAATGGCTGGAGTTCTGAGGGCCATAATGAACACAGAAGAGGGAGACTTCATCTCTAACCTTTTAATCCCTCCTACTCGCCCCTGCTGCAAGGTCAATACATTACTCTTCCCAAACTACACCTTCAAGTAAGTAGTGACATAATCGCATCCCTGGGAATTAACAGGGATATTGTGGGATCATAACCAAGAAAATACCACGTGTCACGGGTCAGAGGCAGCAACAGCACAGAAATAGGACAGTGGGCAGCCTCCTTACTGGCCGGGAGGACTCTAGGCTCAGTGAAGTGGAGTAAGCAGCTGGCAGGGACAAGTGAGTGTTTGTCACTGCAGTCCTATATGGTGGCCCCAGAGGGCGCTTGGGCTTGGCTCCTGTTCACAGGACAGAGCCAGCCACAGCTGATGCAGGAAGCCAGATAGGCAGGACATTGGAATACTTGGTATTTTCCATTTAGCGTTCCATTGCTCCCTGCTGTGGACTGGGTTTTTCTTATCTCCCCTGCCCAACTTGCCTTGTTTTTCCTTGTCAATTTCTGTCAGTTCTCAGAAGGTAAGGGTGTCCTCATCCTTATGCCCATTCTGTGCTAATTCTTAATTTAATTCTCACTTTAATTCTCTGGGCTTGCTTTCTGACTGTAGAATGTCTGAAAGAAAATGCATCAAGGATCCAAGAAGACTCTTAGCCCTTCCCAAGGTCTCCAGTGTCTTGCCTTCAGGTGGCTTTCTCTGTGCCTGCCTGTGAGATATGTGAGCCTGGGCCTCACTGGGTCAGATGGTGGTGCTCCTCCCTCATTTCTGATCTGTTCAGTCTTTCTGAGCTCTGCAAACATTTCATGATCATGTATCACATGTCTGGCCCAGTGTCCAATACTGTAGGCTCAATAATATGTGGCCTCATATTTATCGATGGCTTACTATATGCCATGCCTATAATGTACTTAATCTGCACTGTTTCATTTTTGTTTTACAACACATTTCTGGGACAGATGCAATTATGGATCCTATTTTACTGAACCTTGCTTTATAGGAGCTTACCAGTGAGGAGAACCAGCTAATGACAATATACTGTGAATATTACATTCAGTCAAAGAAGTATCTGGGCACACTTAATTGGTAGCCCCTGCTGGGCACTGGGTTGTTCAACACTGGACAAACCAGGCATGCTATTGGCCCCCAGTTCCCCCGGGTCAGCAGGAGAAGATAAGTAAGGACAACACAGCTACCGTGGTGGCCTTCCCATGATTTGTGGAAAAACATCATAGATCCAGGGTAGCTCATCCAAGCTAAGAGTACATTTTCTGAAGAAAACAAGCATTCTAGTTCCTAATGACTAAATGACAACCCTTCCCAACCTTCAAACAACAATGTCTTCTTACCTCTACTGGCTCTGAGGGTTCCCTAGGCTTGGTGGGCAGTCCTCATCTTGCTTGAAATCTCTCCAGTCGTTATCCTTGGATGCTGGATACAGCTGGAGATACCTGAGAACTCGATCAGGCTGAACTCTGCGATGACTCCTTCACTCACAGCTCTGACCCTAGGCTGGCCAAGCATCCTCACCTGCATGTGACTTCACCACATGGCTGCTGGACTCCTTGTGAGCACAGTAAAGGAAGGCATACCTCTGCATGGTGCGCAACGGCCACCAGAACCTGCATTCCAAGAGAGCATTTCAGATAGCACAGGCATCCATGGCCTAGCTTGAAAGGCACTCAGAGGACCTTATGCCACATTCAGTAGAGTGTAAGTGAACCCCAAAGCAGCCAAGAATGAAGCGGTGCAGCCTATAAAAGGGATGAACACAAAGAGGTTGGTTCATCAGGCACCCTGGGGACTCACCACCACAGGATGGGGGGAGAGGCTGTGACTCACCCATGAAAAAAGAACCTGAGTTCGAGACCAATTATAGAAACGCTGTCATTCACCGAAGATCTATACATTAAGCAACAGACACTTCACAGTTATTATTTCTAGTAATAACAGAATAGTTTTAGAAATATAAAACATTCATATATTATACATAATAAAATACATTTCTAATTATGGCCATCTTACGAGGTGGGTATCATCACTCTTTGTTTTAAAGAGTGGAAACTCTGATTCAGAAAACTGGAGTAACTGGGCTCACATTTCCTTTTGAGTAGCCACAGTGGGGTCTAAAGTGAGGTAAGTTTGACTCAAGCCACATAGAGGTCACCTCTGCCACAATGATCAGCACATCATTCATAAAAAAGGCGATGCCTTAGCCATGTTTTTAAAAAATGAATAGGAGTTTTCGAAATGAATAGAAGACAAATAATTACAAACAGGAAAAGTGCATTTGAATGATCCCTGGTTTGCAAACATTGCTCTGCTCGTGTTGCTAAGGTAGGAAGTGCAGGTGGAGGGTGCACAGGAAGGCAAGGGAAGCTCCTGGAGGACGATGTTCTCCAGGCTACGTCAGAGTCTCCATCCCGCAGCAGCTGAGAGTCAGAGGATGATTTTGAGTAGGCAGGTGGCATATCCTAGTCCTCTAGGCCTTCCTGGAGAGGTGTGAAGGTCTAAGTTCAGTGGGATCCACACCCTTCTCCTGATAGATGGAGGGACAGCCCTCTGCTGTGGTTGGACAGACTGAGCTCCTGGAAGGCAGCAGGTAGGTTCGGTCATAGTACTTCCTCATGTGTTTAGCACCAAACCTGCCACAACTTAGGTGACAACTGAATAATGTATTGATGGAGGCTTTAGTTAAATGAAAAGTAACACGATTTTTGGCTTTTAAGAAAGAAATCTGCAGACAAAATCCAGCGTTGTCCTTTCCTATAAGGCCAACCAGAGCCATCAACTGCCTCTGCTTGAAGTGCTGTGGGATCACATGGCCAAGCTCCATGCCTCTCTTACTGACTTTCTCTGCTTGCATCAACCCCTCCTAGGTTGGCTGCAGATGTTGCCTGTGCCAGCAGCCTGCCCAGAGGTCCTCTGGGCTTTTCTGTCTCCCCTCTCTTCTCAGGATACACAGTCCTCCTGGACAGTGGCTCTCACTCCTTTGGTTACCCACTGCTGTGAGGTACAGAAGGACACTTCTCAAGCTGATATCCCGAGTCCTGCATTCTCTCCTTGTCCCTTCCTCCTGAGGTCTCAGATGCACTACCCAAATCTGAATTCATCTTCTCCCTCAAACCCCTGCCTTCCTCCCCTCATGGGTTCTTCTTAGCTGAGACTATGGTACCACCATCTGTTAAGTCAGGAATCTGACAGCTAGCCTGAGCTCTCTGGTTTGATTTGCCATCACATGACATTTGCCATCAAGTCACAGCACTTTTGCCTTCACTTGCCCTCCCCTGGCCAGTGGTCCCACCACAACGTCATACACCCTCCTCACTCTGCAGCAGCCTCTCTGCTGGTGTCTCTGCTCCAGTTTCGACCCTTTGCTTCATCTCCAAACTATATCCTTCTGAAAGGCAGCTCTCTCGTATCACCACGAGATTCAGTAGTTTAATACTGTCAAGATGCTCAAGCTCCGTAGAATAATTTTGAGGTGCATTTTGCTTTTTGCTCATGACCAATGCCCACCACTCTCCCTGCACATAACTGTTTGCTTGGGTCTCCTAAAAATCGTCAGATGCCACTCCTCCAGCCCCCTCAGCTCCAGCCTGTCTTGCTTTTGAGCCTCCGTACCCTCTGTTCCCCGATTCTTTCTACCGGAATACCCCTCCCTTTCTCAAATCCTGGGTGAATATCCAACCCTTCAAGAAGCACCTTCAGCCGTGGAAGTCAGTGTTGCCCTCCTCCCTGCCCCTGATCTATGTAGTGATCACAGTACCTTCAAATCAATCGACCATGACAAGAGATATTTTTGCCTGTCAGAGCCATCCAGAGAAGTCAAGAAAAACCCATTCAAAAAGAATTACTTTCCAGCCTGTTTCTTAATTCCTAGAACACCTTTCCCATTCACATACCTGCCCTTATAGAGGGAAGTTCATGACTTATACTCATGCCCGTAGATGCAAAATAACCTTGGCTGTAAGCAACATTGGTGGATGCAGGGAACAGGAACACTGCAGGTACCCAGAGAAGGGTACAGAACGCAAAGTTTGGTCATTGCAGGTGTGCTCAAGGCCACACTGGGTGCTTTCTCACCTTCTAAGTCCATCATACTGAGCCCAGGGCTGAGCTTGCTGTGGATGCCCAGCCACATTATATGGTGTAATAAAACTGTTAAACTTCAAACCACACATTTTCTGTTCCCAGGGCAGGATGCCCCAGCCACTGGAAGCTTATCTATAAAGAGGTCCCCTGCTGGCCTGTTACCATTGCCCAGGGTGCCCCATTTCCCACTCATGTGTCCAAGGATTCCCTGTTCAAAATACTCCAGCAAGAGTGAGGGATCCTGGGAAACTGGCATTTGGTAAAAGTAGATTCTATTTCTGCACACTTCCTCTAGATACTATCAACAAGTACTGTCTCATTTAAGCCTCTCTCAATTTGAAATATGTTTATCTGCCATTATTCAGGGGACCCCAAGGTCCACAAAAGTTAAATGACTTGTTATCATTACATGACTAGTGACCTAGCCAGACACCAACCCAGTCTCTTGGACTCCAGGCACCAAGTTCATTCTACTCCACCACACACACCTCTCTGCCTTGCTACCTGATGCCACAGAATATTCATTCCAGCTCCCTGTTCCCTTTTCTATGTTAACTTTCTTCTTGCTTCAGCAATGATGCTATTACAGGTTTCTATTATTTGCAGATACTCACTGTGGGCGATTTCTCTAGAAAAACACCCTGTCTGTGCTATGATAAGGTATGTGTACCAAAAGCTTGCGATTTGCTTTTTCACCTTTCTTTGCCTTTCGACAGTGGATATTTTTCTAAGCCCCACTTTTCTGCTGGTATTAACAGCATCCTATTTTTAGAAAATTACTTCTTAGGGTTCTTCTGATGCACCAGAAGCCGCTCCTTTCAAATGCAATTTCCATTATACCATCTTTCCAATAGATGTGAGAGGGCAGGAGATAAGCAGTAGTTTGAAGTGCCAGAAAGAAGCCTTTAATTGAACAACAAAAGAGAAGGTTTGGATGCACTCCTCAAGCACAGGGTCCAGAAAACAAGAAGCCGGGGCATTTGCAAAGAAAATGAAAGCGCAAGTCAGTTCCTCACAGACAGCCACTGAAGTGGAAATCTCAGTTTTGAAGAGGAATGAGGAGTGGAAAGGCATCCTAGAAAAATACCTGTAAGAAGGTTCTGGGAACCCAGATTAGCTGGCATTTCCGGTCTTCCCCATGAGTCAATAAAATCCAGAATTTGTGAAAGTGCTTTCATGGGTAGATGGGGGTGATAGAAACCTCTGTACATATTCATTTAGCTATTTTTAGATTTTTTTTCTATTTTTATATTACATTAATCAAAATTTGAAGATATTTGTGAGAATACACACTATAAAATCATAAAATATAAATTTCAAAAGGACTGAGCATTATATGTGTCACACATACATGCTTAATAAATATGAGTTTGAGTGAATGAATGAAGATCAACTGCAAGAAGAGACTAGGTGGTATGGATGGAAACCTAATGAACTGCAGAGAGGCAGGTTGTGAGATCCCACACACTAACCAATTTTGCTACCAAATTTTTGGAAGGCCAGTGTGGAAAGAAAAACAGGAACCTGGACTCTAGCCCCAGTTCTGCGGCTGACCAATTTGGAGTCTGCCGTGGCTCCTCTCTGGATCTCCATTTCTTCATGACACTCCTATGAGCCCCTGGCAGGTGAGACCTGCCCTCCATCCTAATCTTCCCCATCAGAATTGGCCCCAAGTCCCTTAGGAAATGTTTGTTGAATGAACACTCTCCATTCATTTTTACAGCCAACCTTCTGTCTGACCCTTCCCCTTCATGACACTGACCACAGAGTAGAGCTTGCCTCTTCTGTGGGTAGAGTGGGATGGACCACTCAGCACCCGTCACACACCCACCTGGCTCTCCCCAGACTCTCACTCAGGAGCTCCCAATGGCACATGCTTCACGGCTCTTCTGCGGGAGCTGACATCTCCAAAGAGATGTGGGAAAAGGGCACTGGGACACAGACACTGGAGTCACAAAGTGCTTTTCTGGGAAGCTGGGGGGAAAAGCCTTGGGAAAATGCACCTCTTTAATAGTTTCCTGAGTCCCTGATTCCTTTAGGATTTCTCTCCGATTCTGAAATGGAATCACAGGGCCATCTAATGACCACTAGTGTTAATGCCATCCTTGTGTTGAGAAGACAGCCCTCATTCAGCCCTCTACTGTGGCTAAGAGAATATCCTAGAGACAAGTACCTCAACTTTCAGAATAGATTAATGTGTAGGAAAATAATCTGTATACAACACTCTTTTTGCACCTACATTCTCTGATTGCAAATTCTGACTACAAACTCGAGATATGTTCTTCTAGGAAAACTTTTGGTCTGGAGACCACATTTATGCATATAAACAACTTCTTGATGTACACACTTCTGAAAGGAAAGCATTTCCTAATAAATGATTAACAGCACTCAAAGCTAACAGTTCAATGAGGATGCAAAAGAGCTAGGCTTCTTTTTCATATCTGCCAGAAGAGCTTAGCTATATAAAAATGAACTAAAAACAAACAAGGTTGTCAATTCAACTAAGCAAAATATTTGAATGGTATATTTCCCTAGGTTTTTCTCAAGTCCCCTTTTTAAATCTCTCAAGCAAGAGAAGTGACATTTCATTTGGTGACAGAATAGCAGTCCCTTGAACCAGGATTGGAATACTCCTGGAAATGGATGCATACTCACAACTGGGTCTCTCTCTCTCTCTCCCTGGCATGTATATATATTATATTCTCCACTCATGACAGTATGAGGAGAATCTAGGGATCATGTGCATTAAGATGTAACAAAAGCCTTTAGGGAATGTAGAGCAAATCAGTTCACTTACAAATTCTTTGACTCTTTTTCTCAGACATCTCCTATGGGTAACACTAAATGAGTGAAGAAATATGTATAAATAGGGGCAAAACTATGAAACTGTGGCAGAGCCAACAGGAAGTGGAGCAGGAAAGAAGGGGAGCTGTCTATTTAATAAAATATAGAAAAGATGTCCCTATCCTGTGAGTCTTTGGCCTGAAACCAGGCAGATAGAGCCCCAACACTGTGGAGAGCTGTGACTTAAAGACTGGAGAGTATGGCATGCAAATAAGTCCAAACTTCAAAGATAATATTTGACATTCTAGGGACTACATGATTTGAGGTGGTTTCGTGACCACACATGACAAAGTCACATTTGTGTACTCACTACTGCACACAAAGACACATACACAACCACAAATACATTAACATATGTATGTGGATACATATGTGTGTATGTATACATAATTTTATAGTTAGAGCATGTAGCTTGTAGAAAGTTCTAAAATACTGAACAATAAAATAATGAAAAAGGAAAATCCCCTGTCATGACACTATCTTTCAGTAGCATTTTGGCATATTTTGAAGTGGTTTCTTTTCCTATGTAGTCAGAAAATAGAAAAGTAGATTTAGAAAAATAAAATCTGACAGGTAGATAATCTAATAGAAATAATTTAGAGAGTGGAAAATATAGGTATATCATTACATAAATGCAATTCAAAGCCACAATGAGATATTATCTAACACCAGTCAGGATAGCTATGATTAAAAAGTCAAAAAATAATAGATGCTGGCAAGATTGCAGAAAAAAAGGAATGCATATACACTGTTGGTGGGAGTGTAAATTAGTTCAGTCATTGTGGAAGAAAGTGGCAATTCCTCAAAGACCTAAAGACAGAAATAGCATTTGACACAGCAATCCCATTACTGGGTCTAGTCTCAAAGTAATATAAATCATTCTATTATAAAGACAAATGGCTGTGTACATTCATTGAAACACTATTCATAATATCACAGATATGGGATCAACCTAATTGTCCATCAGTGATAGACTGGGTAAAGAAAATGTAGTACATCTACACCATGGAACACTATGCAACCATAAAAAAGAAGGAGATCGTGTTCTTTGCAGTGACGTGGATAGAGCTATAGGCCATTATCCTTAGCAAACTAACACAGGAACAGAAAACCAAATACCACAAGTTCTCACTTATAAGTGGGAGCTAAATGATGAGAACACATGGACACATAGAGGGGAGTAACACACACTGGGGCCTATCAGAGAGTGGAGCATAAGAGGAGGGAGAGGATCAGAAAAAGCAATTAACGGGTACTAGGCTTAAGAACTGAGTGATAAAATAATCTTGACAACAAACCCTCCTGACACAAATTTACCTGTGTAACAAATCTGTACTTGTATCCCTGAACTAAAAAAAGTTTAAAAAATACAAATATATATTACAAATGTAAAGGTGCATATTAACATATAAGTTAAATATCATGCTGTATCCATCATATATCCTGCTTTTTCCCATTTTTATACTATATATTTTTCCTTGCTATTAAACAGTCTTGGAAATAGAATTCTTAAGGGCTGATTGTATTTCTACATTTGAATATAATTTATTTAACTACTACCCTATTAGGAATCATTTTCTATTATTAATATAGTATATAACATATAATGTAATATATGAACATATAATAAAAAGCCCTTTATATTATAAATATGTGAGATATATAAATATATATTTAAATATATAAATATATTTGTATATATAAACTTATATGTCACATATTATATAAAGCCCTACTTGAATATGTTAGAGAGCCAGAAAGTTAGAGATAATTTTTACAGCCAAGATTTTTGGAAGAGGGATGTCAACAAAAGCAAGTTCAATATTTGGCACCACTTCTCCCCTTAAGTGACTGCCAACCTTGAAAATAGCTAAAGCATAGCTGGGGGCTGATGGGGGCTTTATCTATGCCATCCATTGGAAGGCACCTGAACTGGAGATCAGAGCTTGCCAAGGACAAGATTGTCAAACAGCAGGATTTGTACTGGGTGTTGTAAGAGTTATGTTCTTGAAATAAGATAGAATTAGAAGTAAACTTGAACCCCAAGTTTTAATCATCTTAATCCCTAATTTGATTAAAGCTTTTTACACCTAGCCAGTGACATGCAAGGGCAAATGTAGATCTTCCATGAATAAGGATAACATTATTAAGAGCTCTGAATTATCTTTAGACATTTTCAAATACAAGGTCCAACCTCAAAACAAAAATTATTATGCACGTAACAATAGAAGACTTGACCAAAACAACAAAAACAAGCAATAGACACAAGGACAAGAAATTGAATAGACCAGAAGGCTATAGGAGGAATGGTTGTGAATATTAAAAACCTGACAAAATGCATCCAGCTTTATATTGAAAGACATAAATGTTATGGGCTGAATGTTTGAGACCCTCCAAAATTCATGTGTTGAAACTGTAGCCCCCAATATGATGGTCTTAGAAGGTAGGGCACTTTGAGGGCTGACCAGGTTTAGATGAGGTCATGAGGGTGCAGCCCTCATAATGGAATTAGTTTCCTTATAAAGAAAAAACAGACCTTTTTTCTCTGCTTTATGAAGACACAGTGAGAAGGTGGCCATTTGCAAACTAGAAGAGAGGGTCACCAAGAATCAAATCTGTGGGCACCTTGACCTTGGGCTTTCCAGTCTCTTCAACTGTGAGAAATAAACATCTGTTGTTTAAGCCACTCAGTCTATGGCATTCTGTTACATCAACCCAAATTGACTAAAACAATAAAGAAAAGTCAGATCTAGGTATATCATCATAAGAATAATGAAAGCCAGACTATAGTGGAATCAAATGAGAACCCAGCACTAACAAACTCACTCAAAACCACACAGCTACATGGAAACTCAACAACCTGCTCCTGAATGACTACTGAGTAAATAACGAAGTTAAGGCAGAAATAAAGATATTCTTTGAAACCAATGAGAACAAAGACACAACGTACCAGAATCTCTGGGACACATTTTAATCAGTGTGTGAGGGAAACTGATAGCACTAAATGCTCACAAGACGAAGCAGGAAAGATCTAAAATCGACACCCTAACATCACAATTAAAAGAACTAGAGAAGCAAGAGCAAACAAATTCAAAAGCTAGCAGAAGACAAGAAATAACTAAGATCAGAGCAGAACTGAAGGAGACAGAGACATGAAAAGCCCTTCAAAAACTCAGTGAATCCAGGAGCTGGTTTTTTGAAAGATCAACAAAATAGATAGACCAGTAGCCAGACTAATGAAGAAGAAAAGAGAGAAGAATCAAATAGATGCAATCTTACCTTTCTTAAAACTAATTATTAAGAATTTTGAATACATTCTTTGACATCTTTGCTCAAGCCAGTGCAAGTATTTGACCCAAAGACAAATAAACCATTCTATTGTAAATATCCACATACAAGTGTGTTCATTGCAACACTACTCACAACAGAAAACACATGGAATAAACCTAAATGCCCATCAATGATAGACTGGATAAAAAAAAAATGTGGCACATATACACCATGGAATACTATGCAGCCATAAAAAAGGATGAGTTCATGTCCTTTACAGGAACGTGGATAAAGCTGGAAACCATCATTCTCAGCAAACTAGCACAAGAACAGAAAACCGAACACCACATGTTCTCACTCGTAAGTGGGAATTGAACAATGAGAACACGTGGACACAGGGAGGGGAACATTACACACCGGGGCTTGTCAGAAGATGTGGGGCTAGGGGAGGGATAGCATTAGGAGAAATACCTAATGCAAACCGCCAAGGCACGTGTATATCTATTTTACAAACATGCAGGTTCTGCACATGGACCCCAGAACTTAAAGTATAATAAAAACAAACAAAAAGAATAATGGAAGCCACAGACTATGAGAATAAGACGTATGACCTTCAAAGAGTAAAAATAAAACTGAGAACTAATTTCTGTATACAAAGTATGGAAGTCAGAAGCCAGTGAACACGGGGTTCTATATTTAAAGTTATAGGATGGGGTAAAGAGAACTGCCAATAGGAATTCTGTATCTAACAAGATATGCTTGAGAACAAAGATGAAATGAAGACATTTTTACCAAACATAAAAAAGAGGATTTATCATGAGTAGACATTCACTAAAGGAAATATTAAAGGAAATACTTTGGGACAAATGAAAATTATGTCTGTTTGAAGCTTAGACATTCAGCAAGGATGAAAAAATGGGAAATAGGTAAATAAATCTAAATAATGACAGGATAAAATAATGTTAATGAAGAAAAATATAGAGATATTAAAATACACTAAAAAGTGGCACATAAGATGAGAGACAGTGAACAAAGTTAAAGTGTTCTGACACTGTTGCATTATCAAGAAAGCAGTAAAAAGAAAACACCTAATACTTTAATATGTTAAGTGTTCGTGTTGTAATATTTATACTCGCCACTTCAAAAGCCAGGCACTGTTATAAGGGTTTTCACTGGCAGGTGATATCTGTGGGTTTCAGAACCTGAGTGACAGGGCAGGGTTCCCGGGCACCAGAGGCAACTGGGGAAGCTTGAGTGTTCAGGACAATAAAGACAATTCACCTCTCAATAGCTTATCCTGGTGGTCCCCTACTTCTGCCAACAACAAATCCCAGCAGCACATCCCAGCCACTGCCCAATGCAAGCTGCACAGACACAGGACATTGTCAACGGGAATTCCAGTTCCACAGGGGCACTCAGAAGTAGGAATTATTTAGTATTTGTGGAAAGTCAGAAGTTCAGGTAAGTAAAAGCAAATTCAACAAATAAAAGAACTTAATCCATACAAACAAATATGCTCACAACCATAAGAAAAATAGTCATCAGAGAAAATCTACTAGAAATCATAAAAATTTAAATTGTGTTTACTAAACAAAAATATCTAAGAAGAGTAGAATAAACACAGCCGAAAGCAAATAATGAACTGGATGCCTGAGAAATACACCCTGAACATAGTATGAATGATAGAAATATGAAAAGTATGTAAAGAAACTTAATAAAAATGAAAATAAACCACGAGTTTCAAGTCCATCCGAAAGAAGATTGAAAAGGAATGAATAGAAAGAATCCCTCATGAAAGAAATACTGATAAAGTGCTTCATATCTGAGAGTAAGCAGAAAAACAGAAAATCTTTTCCATGAAAAAAGTCTTGGATTTTCCAAGTGAAATAAAAATAATGTTGAAAATGCCACCTACTCTTAAGTGCTGGAGTCAAACCCAACCAGGGAACTATAAGGACACTGAAGTTGTGGCTGCCCTCAGCTCATGCATCCTCTGTAATGTGGATGTTGGGTTTGAAAGGGCACATAAGAAGGCCTTCCAGTAGTGCAAAATGGAACGTAGGGACTGTGTTTCTAGCATCAGCACAAGTCCTTCAAATGGCTGTGAATGCAGGGACGGATAGACTACTGAAATTCCATCTTCGGAAACGAAAAACAAATAACAAAGCAAATCCATCTCAAAATAGACTGAGGATGGAAAGGAATGTCTCCTCTGAGCTTTCTTAATCACGGGCTTGGAGTGCAATTTTACATTCCTACATGATTGATGTGATGCCACCGTAATTGAAGAGAACTTAATGTTAAGTAATCTTTGCTTAGTAGTAGTCTGGGGCAACTAGCCAGAGCAACACAATTCTACCCTGACTGGAAGCCAATCTTCAATTAATTTACAAGCATATGTAATCTGAAATTTGTCTTTGTGTCTGTGTGTGTGTGCATGTGTGTGTGTTTTGAAGGAAGTCATCATAAATATACATAAGCAGAAACAACTGCTCAAAATTTCACATAATACAGTTATCAAAACAGAACATAAAACAAGTATGAATAAAATAACTAAAGAAATAAAATAAATACATTTTTTAAAAGAGAAAGAAACGATGTCTAAAATATCAGCCAAATACAACTGCATACACACCAGAATGGCTCAGATGATACAGAGCAGGGGTTTCCCAACTCCTGGGCCATGGACAAGTACTAGTCCATGGCCTGTTAGAAACCAGGCCACACAGCAGGAGGTGATCAAGGGAAGTGAGCAAAGCTTCATTTGTAGTTACAGCTGCTCCCCATCACTCACATTACCGCCTGAGCTCCACCCCCTGTTAGATCAGCTGCGGCATTAGATTCTCGTAGGAGCATGAACCCTATTGTGAACTGTGCATGTGAGGGGTCCAGGTGTGCACTTCTTATGAGAACCTAATGCCTGAAGATCTGAGGGCGAGCTGAGGCAGTGATGCTAGCACTGGGGAGCAGCTGCAGACACAAATTAACATTAGCAGAGAGGATTGACTACACAGAGACCATAATAAATCAATTGCTTGCAGACTCATATCAAAACCCTATCAGTGAGGGGCAAGTGACAATTAAGATGCATCTGGCGACAGGCTTTATAGCTGCAAGTGAGTTGATGGACTTCAATTGTATAGCTGCATCTGGTTGCCTTAAAAGAAAGTTTGGGACAACTTCAAATCTCCATACATTTAATTGAAGCCAAGGCGGAATATCCCAAGATTGCCACAAAAACACTGAAAAGCCTGCTTTCATTTCCAATATCCTATGAAGTGAGATTTTCTGCAGTGACAGCAACCAAAACAAGATTATGGAGTAAACTGGACATAAGCAACACGTTTCAGGTGTCACGATCTCCCATCACCCCTAGAAGGGACTGTCCAGTTGCAGGAAAACAAGCTCAAGGTTCCCACTATAATATAGTTTGGCTGTGTTCCCACACAAATCTTATCTTGAATTGTAGCTCCCATAAGCCCCATGTGTCCTGGGACCCAGTGGGAGGTAATTGTATCATGGGGGCAAGTTTTTCCTGTGCTGTTCCCGTGATAGTGAATAAATCTCACAAGATCCGATGGTTTTATAACGGGCAGTTCCCCTGCACACACTGTCTTGCCTGCTGCCACGTAAGATGTGTCTTTGCTCCTCCTTTGCCTTCCACCATGATTATGAGGTCTCCCCAGCCATGTGGAACTGTAAGTCCACTAAACCTCTTTTTCTTTATAAATTACCCAGTCTCAGGTATATCTTTATTAACAGTGTGAGAACAGACTAACACACTGATTCTACATTATGGTGAGTTCTATAATTATTTAATTATATAATGCAATGTATTAATAATAGAAATAAAGTCCACAGTAAATGTAATATGCTTGAATCATCCTGAAACCATTCCCTCCCCACCCACCACTGGTCTGTGGGAGAAGTTGTCATCCATGAAATGGACTCCTGATGCCAAAAAGGTTGGTGACTGTTGATACAGAGAGTAGAAAAATCAGATATGGTGACAATGTGTCATTGTTGGTGGAATATAATTGGGTGCACTTTGAAAGTACATACTAAAGTTCAACATACAGCAGATGGCAAGCACTAGAGTCACTACTCAAAAAAAGCCCCAATCTGAAACAATGGAAATGTCCTTTGCCAATACAAGCAGTGAACACATTGTGGTATAACCATTCATAAGAATAAGGCAATGAAAAGTAATGAGGCATTGCTAATTGCAATGCCTCAAATCAATCTTATAAAGATAATATTAAACAAGAAAAGACGAACTCAAAAGAGAAAATACTGTATTCATTTCATTTGTCTGAAACTGAGAAACAGGCAAAAGTATTTGAGTTAGAAAGGAGGAGTGTGGTTACCATGGGAAGGGGCAAGCAATTCCTGGAAGGGAGCATGAAGAGTTACCTGGGACACTGTTAACTATTTATTTATAAAATCTAATGCTTTTTTGTTTGTTTTACTAGATATGAGCTTAATTTGTCAAAATGCATGTTATGTTATATTTCAATTAAAAGGCTACCAGGAAGATTTGAAATACAACTAAATGTAACTACTTCAAAACAGCCGATTTGATAAAATAAAGAATAAATTAGAAAACATAAAACTAGGTTTGGAGATTTTATCTGGAGTGAAGCACAACAAAGTAAGAAAATGAAAAGTATGAGAAACTGAGATATAAAGAACATAGAAAAATAACATCTAATATACATCTACATAGAGTTCTGGAAGAATAAAAAATTGAAAATATGGGAGATACACTATTCAGAAGGATAATTAGATACCCAAGTCATCAGATTCAGGAAAAACAAATCTTAATGAAGATATACAATATTAAACTTATATCTACTGGTAGTAATATAAAGAAGCATTTCAACCCCAAGGGAAAATAGATGAGTGTTAATGTAACCAGAAAGGAAAAGCAGACTAATAAGAAAAGATGACAAACATATTGGAAAAGATTTCTCCTAAACAACAGAATCCAAAGGTTAATTAAATGATATCTCAAAGTCCCTAGAGAAGAAGACCATAAATATAGCATGTCGTACCCACTAAAGGTACTAATATTCATAACGAAGCAAATAAAGGCAATTCAAGATAAACAAAACCCCAAACAAAATTCTAAGGACGCACTACAGGGAAAAGAAGCAAAATGATCCCAGAAATAATACGAACCGGTAAGATGATACTAGGACTGAAGAACATATAAATAATTAATAAGTCTCAGTTTGCTGATGTCAGTTCTGGTCTGTGGCTGTTGTCCCAGTGAATTTTTTGTTTGTTTTTGTTTTGAGACAGGGTCTCACTATGTCATCCAGGCTGAAGTGCGGTGGCTCGATCTCGGCTCACTGAAATACCTACCTCCCGGGTTCAAGCGATTAACCTGCCTCAGCCTCCTGAGTAGTTGGGATTACAGGCACAGACCACCACGCCCACCTAATATTTGTCATTTTAGTAGAGACAGGATTCCATCATGTTGGCCAGGCTGGTCTTGAACTGTTGGCCTCAGCTGTCAAAGTGGTAGGATTACAGGTATGAGGCACCATGCTCAGCTCCAGTGAAAATATTAATAGTGATATTTTTCACTTTCAAAATTGGTTTGGATAACACATTTTATTGTCACTGTCTACAATTATCAAGGCGTTAGTGTCAATTGTTAAGAAATGCTTAAAAATAAATTACATCAAATATATAAAAACTCTTACAAGAAAAAATACCTCATAATACACAACTAATGTGAGGTGATGATAAAACACACAGTAGACAATATTTGCATGATAAGGGGTAAATATGAGCCAGTGTGATTTTTGAATAGGAATGCATATTGCTAAACAAAATATAGCAAACAGGATTCAGCAAGTTATTGTAAAAAAATGACTAAGTTGAATTCATCTAAAGAGGCAAAGAAAGCTTAATATGTATATACAGTCATGTGCCAGATAATGATGTCTGCAGCAACAATGAACCATGTATGCAATGGTGATTACATAAGTTTATAATGCTATATTTTTACTTTACTTCTTCTATGTTTAGATTGTTGAGATACACAAATGCTTACTATTATCTAAGTTGGTGTAAGTATACTACATGATGTTCAAACAATGATGAAATCTCCTAGTGACGTATTTGTCAGAACGTGTCTCTGTCGTTAAGCAACGAATGACTGTATTTGATATATTTTTTAAATGATAGTTTGAAAATGCATTAGATTAAATTTAAAACAAGGTAGTGGTTTAAAGTGAGCAGGCTTTTCTTGGAGCTGCATCTCCAGCCAGAGACCTCCATGGCCAGCGACACCCCCCACTGGGTCTCACTCATCCTGGTCTCCCTGCAGAAGGCACCCTGCCCATTCAGTCTAGTGGGCTGCACTTGGCTTGCAGTCCCTTCTAGATCCCACACTAGCAGCAGCATCTGTGCTCAGCCTACATCTGGGCAGGATGTGCCACACCCTGCTTCTGCCTTGGGTGCCAGCATCTGGATGAAGGGAATGCAGTGCCAAAACAGGAATGCCAGTGCCCCAGAAGTCTCAGAGGGGAAGTTACAGTGTGCTTACAGTTCTTTTAGTCCCTTTGTGTCACCCTGGTCCATGGCTCTGGGGCAGGCCACCCTGATGCTGCTTCCTGTCACATGGGGTGGCTGCCCTCTGTGGTGTAGGACAGAGGGCTACAGTTTTATAGCCTTTTTTCATACTTGTGTTCACAGGGTCCTGAGTTCTTGTCCTGCATCCAAGAAGAACGAGGCTATGCTGGAAACCCAAGGGTGAGGAGAGTTTTACTGAGTGACAGCTCTCAGCAGACAGGGGACCCAAGAGGGCAGGCTCTTTTTTGAGAGGGGACCCGAGAGGGCAGTGCCTTCTCTGAAGTCAGGTGGTCTCTTCCTACCCGAAGGTGGGTAGTTGCCCTCCCAGACCAAAGGCAGGCAGTATCTCTCTAGTGTGACTGGATCTAGAACTTTTTATGAGCTCAGAATGGAGGAGTGCATGCTGATTGGTTTGTGACTATGCCAAAAAGGCTAAAACAAAGGCACCATTCAAAGATGAGCATGATGGTGCAAAAAAAAAAAAAAAAACTAAGGAAGTGTACGTATACGTAAACTAGGTGAAGGGTGGGGACCAATCAGAGGAAAGCATGCCTAATGGAATAGATATTCTCAATCGGGTCAGTGGTTTTATCCAAGACTTGTAGTTTGGCTTTCAGGCTTTAATCTGTCTTTGGTTGAAGGTGAGATGGGGACCCATTTCTGTCTACCTAGGATTCGTCCGCCTTTTGCCACTAACAAAAGCAAATAACTTTCAGCAAATTAGGCATATGAGGACCATCTCTAATTGTATAAAGTATATCTATAATATACTTATAATTCTAGCATTGTTTTATATACAGCATTTTATTAGCAGTTCTAGCCATGCTGTGAGATACTCTGTTAGCTAGCTAGGCAGCTGGCTAGTTCATGTGTATGTATATAGTAAACATGATATGATATGACATACAGATTACATATTACGTACATAGTATTATGTGTTATAAAACATAATTATATATAGATAGAATTAGTTATGTATGAAAAAGAAATAAAAACAATAATTATAAGAACGTAAGTTAATTTACATGTAAAACAAGAGAAGTTACATACAAATTATTAGAATTATTATTTTTTGGACGTTCATAAGGAGTCAAGTCAGCAAAATGGCAGAGGAGTCAGCTTCAAACTCCTATTCCTTCAAAGAAGAACCAAAGCATGAATCAACTGTGTCAGAACTCTGGACAGCAATGAACGTTTTTACAAGCAAGTGAAGGCTGAATCAAGAAAAAGGGAAGTCAGAAACTGTAGGATGGCATTGTGGTGTCTTACCAGCCTTTGTCCTACACTCCTCACTGCTCAGTGCTGACCTCGAAGACTAAAACCCACATTCTCAGTGCAGGCCTGGGAACCTGCTTCCACAGCAAGCGGAGTGGAGCTTATTCTCATCTGCTGTGTTTGTGTGTTCTGATCTGTCTGGGGGCTACCTGAGGACTAGCACAAGGAGCTTGTCTCCGTTTCACTTAACATAACTTTAAATTATAGAACTCCTGATACTTCTTGGAATGAAAGAATTAACTTTGTCATGTGCAACATAGTCAGTGGCTGTCAATTCTGCAGCCAGTAATAGCCTGAGACCTACAGCAAGACGGGAGGGCCATCAGTCTCAGATATGCTTATAAGAGATAAGTTTTGTTTCAAATAAATGAAACATGGCATTG
Organism: Alouatta palliata; assembly: GCA_004027835.1. Classification (NCBI taxonomy): domain Eukaryota; kingdom Metazoa; phylum Chordata; class Mammalia; order Primates; family Atelidae; genus Alouatta; species Alouatta palliata. Next base: position 8,270 of record PVKV010011751.1, on the reverse strand, counting down.
CATTTTCATTCTAGAAATAACCAGTGATATTCATATTTGATTCAGTCTTGTTATGACTAGCCACAGCTTTGCTTTACCCACTGTGAGCACCAGTACCCTATTGCAGATCCAATAACAAGAGATTCCATCAATATATTCCTATCAATAATCAAAGGAGTCACTTCACCCCTTGTGGTGGCAACAATTAGCTGAGAATAACGAAGAGGCAATTTACAGAATAAGACTTCATGCACTGCCACTCTCAGTGAGGGCGAAGTGTATGCCAGAGAACTCTACACATAACAAGGTTTTGTATGCATTTTTATTTTCCTGCCACTAGGGAATATCTCTCTGATTTTTTACTGTGTTTCTCTTTAAGCACTGCACAAATGTTGCTGCTGCTTTTCTGTCTATCCTGCTGACTCTTGCTCCATATAATGTGATAAGAAGCTTAAATTTAATATAACGATATATCTGTGTTTAAAGTTACTTTACTATGTGCTTTCTATATTTGTTCTGTATGTTCTATAATACCTTTTCATCCTTTCTTATCTTCCTTTGGGTCAATCAAGAAATATTTTAATCATTCAATTTGCCTATTACCTTATTATAAATTATTGTATTCTCTTCTCTTTATAAAAATATTTTACTTGAAGTTCAAGTTCCGGGATACCTGTGCAGAGTATGCAGGTTTGTTACATAAGTATACATGTGCCATGGTGATTTGCTGCATCCATCAACCCATCATCTAGGTTTTAAGCCCCATATGCATTAGGTATTTTCTCTAGTACTCTGCCTCCCCTTGCTCCCCACCCCCCAACAGGCCATGGTGTGTTTGTTCCCTCCCTGTGTCCATGTGTTCTCATTGTCCAACTCCCGTTTACGAGTGAGAACATGTAGTGTTTGGTTTTCTGTTTTTGTGTTAGTTTGCTGAGAATTATTATTTTATTCTTTTCAGTGGTTACATGATTCTTTGACATATTACAGTACAATAGGAGTTCTTTGTACATGTTTTAGACAGTGCAAATACTTTAAAACAATGCTACTCTTAAATTCCTTCCACACAAATTTGGCATTATTATTTTTATGTATTTTAATTTTGCATTGACATTAAAGCCTACAAGACTTATTGTTTTTTGCATTCCATATAAATTTAGATTTGCCTTTCTCATAATCACTGTTCCAGTACTATTTATTCACTTCTGTTTTTCCATACTTCCATCTAAAGCAATTTTGCCTCTGCTCAAATAAATTTCCCTAGAATTTTTTTAATGAAGATCCCTGAGTTGTGAATTTTCTGCTTTTGTTTGTCTAAAGATGCACTTATTTTATTTTAGGAGGGTTTTTAAAATATAAAATTACATGTTGGCATTTATTTTATAGTAATACTTTTAAAATGGTGTTCCATGTCTCTGGATTCAATAATTCCTACTGAGAAGGCTGTGGTTCTTTGGAAGTAATATTCTATTTTATCTGTCTCATTTAAAATTATCTCACTGACTTTGGTATGTGGCAGTTTTAGTCTGACGTATGTGCCTAGTTATATATCCCTTTGCATTTTTTTCCTTGAGGCTTGTAAATCTTCCTGAACTTGTAATTTGATGTCTTTAATTGGTTTTGGCAAGTTACTTGCCAGTATCTCTTCAAATGCTGCTGTTCCCTAGTCTCACTCTTCCCTTCTCTTAGGACTCTAGTCACCTACATACAGTCATTTTCAATGTTTCCCATGTGTCATTTATGTTCTTTTGGTGTTTTTAATTTCTTCTCTCTGTACTTCAATTTAGATATGTCTACCGACTATTTTATAGTTTCCAGAATCTTGTCTGTTTTTTTAATTTGCTGTTAAATCACATATTAGACTTTTAATTTCATATATTTTTCATCTCTATAATTCCTGCCTGTCTTATTTTTGGATTCCAAGTTTCTATAAAAATTGTCCTATTTGTCACTTATTTTGTTGAAAATATTAAATTCAGCTATTTTAAAGTTTGTTTCCAATAACTTTGATAACTAAGGATCCATATGGGCCCATTTTTGTGGCCTTTCCCTCTTCCTTTTTAAATTTTGTTTATTTATTTAGTTAGTTAGTCAGTTATTTGAGACAGAGTCTCACTCTGTTGCCCAGGCTGTAGTGCAGTGGCACAGTCTCAGCTCACTGCAACCTCCATCTCCGGGTTCAAGTGATTCTCCCGTCTCAGCCTCCCGAGTAGCTGAGATTACAGGCAACTGCCATCATACCTGGCTAATTTTTGTATTTTTCGTAGAGATAGGATTTTGCCATGTTGGCAAGGCTTGTCTCATACTCCTGACCTCAGGTGATCCACCCGCCTCGGCCTCCCAAAGTGCTGAGATTACAGGTGTAAGTCATAGTGCCTGGCCTTCCCCTCCTTTTAAAAAAAATTTTAGTCCAGACTCTTGGTATACCTAGTATTTGTAATTGAATGCCACACAGTTTTGTATTGAAACTTACACAGATAACTTAAAGCTCTGTCTGATTCTATCTTCTTCCAAGAAAGCATTTATTTTGAGTAGACATTCTTACTGTGGTTTGAGTTCAGAGTTCCTTGAGAGTGGCTTTACATCTTTACTCCTCCTATGAAGTTCATTCTTACTCCAACTAGTGGAACTTGCAGTGTTTACTAAGCTCTTTTGGTGGGCTCAGAACTTCCCTCTGTGTTCTCAGCCAGGTGCAACTGCTGATATTTCTGCTCAACTCCCTATTCTCTTATTTACTGCTTCCCTCTTTCCTTCTGAACCACTGTGCCTAAAGATGAACAAATATCTAAGAGGAAGGGTGCGACAGATGGCTGTGAACACCTAAAGCACTTCCTTCTCTCTGGCATCTTGGTCTATCCTCACCTGACTGCCTTGTAGTCTAGGAGTACAGGTTCAATTTCCCCATCCCCATGAGCCTGAAGAAGGCTCTGTTTGGTTTCCCAAGCTTTAGCTATTGTTTTCTGCTTGGCTTCTAAGCCTCCAAGCTCCATGTCACTCATGAACTGTCAAATGCCTCTGTGGAGAAATCCTGGTGGTATATTGACCCCATCTTAATATGCTTTCCTTTCTTTCAGATTCTGACCTTTTATGCTCTGGCTGGTTTAGTAGTCCTCTAATGCCTTCAAAAAGATTTGGTTTTATGTTTTGTTTCCACTTTGTAGTTGTTTTCAGTGGAAGCACCAGTCTGTTAAAAAGCAGGTTGCCCTTACTGAAGATGAAAAATCCAAAGGTCATCTCTAGACTCTCACTTTTTTTTTTTTTATCAATATTCTGATACTAGTTGGATTCACTGAAAATATTCTCAGAAAAGCCAGTTGCCTGCCTTACTTAATATTTGGGAAAGACAAAAATACCTTTCTCCATCTCTTTCTCTTGGTTCTATTCCGTTCGTCTTCATCCATTGGCCCAAATGATGATTCCTCTGCCTTCTAGTATCTTCAGTGTATAATGAAACAGAGGATTATAATTTATATTTTCCTACAGGAAAAGCCATTATGTATTTGGGATCTGGACTGGAAATTAAACACTGAACTTAAAGAAACATGGATGTTATGACACCTTTAATATTTCCTTTACAGCTATAAAAGTTTAGCAGAGGTGTTTAATCGTTGTACTTCTAGTAACATAAAGAGGACAACTGTATACTCCCTAACCTTAACCCTGCCTAATAGCTTAGTTACAGCAATGGATTCTCTGGAGCTCCAACCAGATTCACTCTACAAAGCTAAATATGCATAGTCCAGCTGGCCAGACTATTGGATCCTGACAGTTCAAAGCTGAATCTATTTCTGGGCATTATCCTCGGGTGCAGGAACTTCCAAGTTCAAAATTACACCACTGTAAAGGAAACTGATACAGGGAAACAAAGGCCTTGTTCCTGTGACAGGCTGTCTCAGCCTGTGAAGCAGTCGATTTTCTATAAATAGAGGATTTACCTTAAGCAGCGTAGTTGAGATCACATTGCAGGTCAGCTTTCCCTTCCACCTCATTCCGAATTCTCTCTTCTTTACAGGTTTATCTTCTGTGATCACACCTCAAAAAGCCTTTTGCATGTCACTCCCCATCTCAGAATTTATTTTGGGGGAACTTAATCAAAAGTATTCACCTAATGTTTGCTATAATTGTCCATTTCATTTCCCAGCGGCCACACTAGCTTGGTGTCCCTTACTCTAATGTTAAATTCAGCCTTAGGCAGATGACATGCAACTGCAAGGGCAATTTGTGTCAAAGCAGGAAAAAAAGTTGGTAAGAAAATAATCACATGCCCACCTAAGCTAATTTTTAATCAGTTCAGCTCTGGAGTTTACAAGATAAACACAGTAGAGTGAACAACAGGGATTAATGGAAGCTAAATATCTATTTACCAGCTTTGATAATGAACCTATTATAAAAACAGGCACACAAGAGCATATGGACTGAACAGATAGGTGTTCAGGATAGACTGGCAAAAGTTTCCAACTTGCTCTTTCTAATGATTTCTAGGCTGGAAAGAGCACTAATTACACTTGGCTTGATTTACTCTTACCTTCTACAGCTAATGAAGTCAGGGCACACCACTGTAGAAAAATACAGACGAAGATTTTACTTCAGAAGAAATTTAAAATTAAAAAGTTACCAAAATACAAATAATTAGCAAGTTGACTAAATATAGCTATAACTGTCATTTTGGCATGTATTATAATTCTGACAAAGAGCAATTGTTTTTCACTGATTCTGTGCAAGTAATTTGAACAAAAGGAGAGTTAAATTCATTACAAACTCTTTTGTGGAAATCTGTGGGCATAATGATGGATGGTTGATTTAGGAAGCAATCAATATTTCTATAGATACAGGTTGTACCTTAAGCATCTTCTAAAATTCCCTTTGGTGCTTAATGCCGAGTGGCCTGTATTATACCACATGCTCCACTTTATTTCAGAGTTTCCTTTTTTTTAAGTCTTTCATTCAGTACAAACAATATGAACTCTATATTCTGATTCAAGCTTAGCTTATGTCACCTCTAAGTCCCAACACATTCAATCTGTTTCTGACAGCTACATTATACAGTCTTGACCATTAGTAATAAAATATAACTAATTAAGAAAATCAGCATGCTATCAAATAAAACCCTCACAGATTAAAATTCAAAGAGAAAACAGTAAAATTGGAAGGTAGTAAAGGTGAGCAGTTTAAGAAATCTTACCCTGGAGAGCTGTGGGAGTCATGCTGGTTTATTTGAATCATCTACTTCTTTCTCTAGAATTAAGGTCCATGGAAATAAGCAGTTTCTGTCTACCACTTAGACCAGCATATAGTAAGAACTTGATAAATATTGAGTAGATTAATAAAAAAGAAAGACTGGATGAAAGCTATGTCACTAATTTTTCCAGACAATTCAAGGGAAAAGATGTATCAGATTTATTTTTTAAAAAAAAAAGAAGAAAATAAAACCTAAAAATTTTCATATGAAGAGCATAAGGCTCTTAAATTTTCAATTTTCAATCCATGGCAGTGAAAACCACTGCAGGAAAAAAATTATACGGATTCTGCCACCTGGTGAAGCTGGTGATAGTGTTGATAGCAAAAAATTATCTGTGGCCAGTCGCGGTGGCTCATGCCTGCAATACCAACACTTTGGGATGCCGAGGCAGGTGGATTGCTTGAGGCCAAGAGTTCAAGACCAGCCTGGCAAACACTGTGAAATCCCATCTCTACAAAAAATACAAAAATTAGCTGGGCATGGTGTTGCATGCCTGTAATCCCAGCTTCTTGGGAGGCTGAGACACAAGAATTGCTTGAACCTGGGAAGTAGAGGTTGCAGAAAGCCAAGATCATACCACTGCACTTCAGCCTGGACAACAGAGCAAGACTCTGTCTCAGAAGAAAAAGAATAAAAAAAAAGATTATCTGTGAAACATATTCTCATAACTCTGGCTTAAGAGGGTAAAATAAAGATTCTTCTTAGAAATAAACTTGGGGGGTACACAAAAGACAATAGAAAATACCTATATACACAAAATATAATTTATAAAGAAAATATGCTAAATACTATAAATATTGGTTCAGGGTGGTAAAGGCCGTCTAGTGCTCTTCAGGTTTATAAAAGTGTCAGAAGTCTGAAAAATAGATTTTATAACCCAAGGAACCACATAATAATCCCTTATTTTAATTGAAACTAAAAGAGTATCCAATAATCTAGAAAGCTAGGCCCGAACCCTGTTGTACATTTGTAGAATGGTAAATAATATGGTGCTAGACAAGAAGGTTCCAGAGATTTGAGAAGAAAATCACATTTGGAATGGAATGATGAAGTGAAAATTGCAGATGATGAAAAGCTCTGCAGCTATGGAGTTATAAGTAAAATCACAGACACACAGACGTGCACACACACACAATCACACAATCACTTTACTCAGGGGTTTACAGTAATCCAGGAAGGCATTCTATTATTCAAAAGGAGAGTCATGCTCGGGAGGCCAGTAAAATTTTATGAACATAGAAGTGTCACTCATGTTGCTGAATTTGTATAATTTATACTTCTAGTATATTCCTTAGGCTGTCATTTTTTGGTTAGCACAGTAAAGCTTACTCTTCACCCTTCCTTTATCCCCTTTAAGATATCAGTGAGAATTAAAAAGGAAAGATTAGCATTCCAAATAAAAATATGCAAAGTAAAAAACGAGGAAGGGGAAACAACACTTAGACAATTGATGCATATGCACTAGACATACTACACAACCTTCAATTTGATCAGCACTCCCACTTGAAATTAAAGAAATAAAGTATGATCTTTATAAAGAAATATATATGTGTATATATATATATATCTTGTGCGTATATTTATATATCTTGTGCGTATATATATATATATCTTGTGTGTGTATATATATATATACACACACAAGATCTCAGATTTAAAAAAACTATAAAATGACAAAATGACATAAAGAGTGAGTCAGGAAAATATAATTATAAGGATTCCAGGAAGATATTGGGAATATAATAATAGTTTTAAATTTTTCTCATTCCCCTAAAGCACACACACACAGCAACTAGAATAAGCTAAACAAAAATATGCAGACAACATATATGATGATACTTGGTGAGCAAATACCTACAGACTCCAACATGGCAAAAAGAAAATTCCAGAAACATGTATTAGGTCCGCAGAGAAAAAGACAACAGGGCTTATCGTGACAGTGAAAACAGACAAGCACTAACGTTAACAGCAAGTATTCACTGCAAAGTATGAACAGACAACTAAGAAGAGCATCTAAACTTGGAGGGAGCTCTGAAGTGTCCAGTCCAGATCATTACAGGAGAACTTTATACTGGAGCAATATACGCACTGCGGAATTCCAAAATTTACTAATCAAAACTTCATTCCAGGAGGAAGAGAAACTGAGGAGAAAGTGAGGAGAAACTTCTGGAGCTAGAACCCACATTGTTTCACAGATAATCTTTTTTCTTTCTTTCTTTTTGTTTGAGACAGTCTTGCTCTGTTGCCCAGGCTGAAGTGCAGTGGTATGATCTTGGCTCTCTACAACCTCCACTTGCCAGGTTCAAGCAATTCTCATGCCTCAGTCTCCCAAGAAGCTGGGATTACAGGCGTGCGACACCACGCCCAGCTAAATAAAAAGGAAGATCCAACTATAACCAAAAACGGAAGCAGAGAAAGTGGCTATTTGAAGGCATGAAGCCATATATTTATCTCTTTGGGAAAACAACAGAAATGAGATCTCCAGAGAAACAAAGCTGTAAAAGTTATCCTGAAGGTATCTCTCTCTTTAAAGTCACAGGATGCTTTTATATAATAAAGAAAAACCCCAGAAAGGCATGTTTTCAAAATGAAGCAAGAGAAATTAAGAGATGACAGACGCTAAGAAAAGACAACCAAAACATGATTTTAAATACTCAAAAATTAGGGGATTAAGTAAAGAATGATTTGAAAATAGAAGTGATAAAACTCAGCAAAGTTATTTTTTAAATATCCTTTCAGAAATGAATATTTAACAAAAAGGATGCAAGATAACAGATCATGACTTGTGTCCAAATTATTTAAAATAAAAAAAAAATAAACTGGAAACAAAAGCATTCAAGAGAAAAGTAGTAGATATTTTCAATAAAAAGAGTCAAACTATAAAATATTTGAAGATATTTTTTCTGAGCCGAATATGAGGACCATGACCTGTAACACAGCCCCATGGGATCCTGTGACCAGGTGTCAAAGGTGGTTAGGCTACAGCTTGGTTTTATATATATATATATATATATATATATATATATATATATATATATTTTTTTTTTTTTTTTTT